>JAULCE010147758.1:0-11976 GCA_032359355.1 Macoma nasuta | reverse complement strand
ACTGTTACAAACATTTTATCAGGTCTCGTCGGTTTCGTTCCAAAAAGCCGTAAGTGAGCTTTTCCAAAAGGGTACTTACGGTTTTTTCGAACGAAACTGACGATATCCTTTGCAAGACTGTAACGTAAAAACCGCAATTGTAGTAACCTTTGCAAACAGCTTGGAGTTTGATCAGACGCCGAGTAACTTAGCGTCTGATGAAGCTCTAAGCTATTTGACACTCAGTTGTACTTATTCTACCAAAGAAAAGAAAAGAAAAAAAAAATATATATATATATAAAAACATGAGCAGACGACAACAAATACAGACGAAACATCTCTAAATTTCAACATTTGAATTTAATTATTTTGCCATTGCACTAGGTTTTGACTGAAAAATCATTTTATACTGGAAGTAAAAAAATTAAGTGCAGTAGTTATTATTTAAGGTCGATATTTGAAGTTGAAAAAAGTGTGTTGGAGCACGAGCTCAGCTCGAGAAGGTTAGTGAAGGCCGGGCAAATATCTAAGCTGTTATAGAAGCGTACATGCATGAAGTCACTATAATGTAAAACATAGATGTCACTTACAAAGTTTGTTATGAAATCCTGGTCATTTTCAATATTTGACAAGGATTACTACTGTATAATAGATACATATATTTAAATAAATATTGTTATTTCCTTTGTACTAGTAATATTAGTGCTGCACATAGTATAATCAGCAACATATCAAAATGTCCTGACATATTTCAAGAAGGTCTTGAGAACGAGCAAGTAATTCTGACGACCGTGTTGGACCTATCCGAAGGAGACAAGAACGTGCGATACAATGACGCTATTCCTTACAGAAAAGATTAGTTCAATGCATATATGAAACACAATTGTAACTCTGATAGAGTGTTATAAAAAGTAAAAACAGAAAGCCATAAGTACATCGGCGGTTGTTCTAAGTCCGACATATAGGCACATGCACCTAGACATACATTTTCAATATGCAATCAATTGCCATTCACGGTAAATGCCATTACTGACGTTAGTCACCATTATGAGTAAAACACCAAGTGTGAGATGAATTCGTTTCAATAAGATATTTCAATTTGTGTATCATAATGTCTGAATAGGAATAGTTTAATAACGATATGTGTAATATAAGGTTGTAATCAATAAAAACATAGTTTTACCCATTTGTTGGCATCAGTTATATTAACCCTTAGCCTGCTGTTCGCGACTACGATGATAATTCAAACAGCTTGGAGCCAGATCAGACGCCGAGTTACTCGGCGTCTGGTCTGGCCCCCAAGCTGTTTGACGCTCAGACAATAGGTTCACTAAATTTTAAGAAAATGGGACGATATTTAAAAATGAAGCAGACGACATTTTTAGCAGACGACAATTTTCGCAGCAGGCGAAGGGTTAAAATTATAACCTACTGCAAATCTATAAATGAATGGCTAACCGTCGTGTTTTGACAGTTGTGATTTATTGGTGGTAGTCCACAGATTGTTTCAAACTAATACGAATTGACATCGGCCAACAAAAACGGTTGTAGATGAATGAAGCTCGCCTATGGGAAATCCCATTATAAACATGTCGCTAAACTTTGTTTCCTTTAGTATAGTATGTGTGATCTTTGCAAACAGCATGCATCCTGAAGAAGCCTCGTTACTCGGCGTCTGATCCGGATCCAAACTGTTTAACACTGAGACACTCCTTCCTACACCCCATTTATAACTGGCTACACGCTAAAACAGATTGGACCCGGATCTGCATATTTCCATAATCATGACTGGTGAAATCCACAAATAAATTTCGACCCGGATCAGACGCCTTGTTACCCAGTAACTGGAATTCAGGGTTGAAATTCACCAACGTATCTTCCGAATTGAGATTAAAGAATGACTTCCAGATTCATTTTTTTCTGAAATCATTCTTGAGTATCGAGTCTGATCTCAATAATATGTTGTTTACTTCATAGGTTGGTGTAGTTTTGCGATCTTGAACTCCAGCTGGCAACGCTGCGACATGGGGTCTGCGCATATTCATAATGTGGCAAATATCTAAATAATGTTTTAGAAACGCAATATATCACCAGACCTTTCAGGTAAAAGAAATATGACAAAACGCACACAAACAATAATATTTTCACATTTTTTAAAAATATTTTAATCATGACGCACAAAGGTCCTACCAGAGAAAACGTATGACATCAATTTTATAGTGAAATATTGCCTCAACTTTATAACAAGATTCGGCTGGCCCCGTAGACGGAACACAAATTGCCCAGTAACGACGGGAGTTTGCAAATGGATGACGTGTTGTCGGGAAATTCGCACGTGAGTAACCGTGCATGCGTCAGATTTGCCGAAAAACGTACGACCAGTGGGATGAAGATGAAACGCTGAAATGTGCGTTGAAAACAATTCTTGCAAATCAGGGCATGGTTGATCGAGGTGCATAGGTTTTCTCGTGCGGGGGTTGAATAATACACCTAACGCATACGACGTATGTAGCATCTTCGAAATTGTGTAAGTTTACACAAATACGCATGGTGTTAAGATTGCGTTCTCTTTAATTATGCAGGGGTCAAACGCCGACAGCATACGATTGAAACTCGAAACAAAATAAGAAAAAAGAGAAAAAATGGGCAGAAAAGTTTAACAGTGGGACGAAAGCTTTTCTTTACCATCGAACGCGTTAGACACTGAGCACTGGCAACCTGTTCAAACAATCTGTAACCTGTGTTAACCTAGTTACTTGGCATCTGATCTGGCTTCAAACTGTTTGACACTTATAGAAATAAAATTTTCAAATGTAAAATTTCTTTATTATTTGCAGTTAGTTTGCGGTTACGTTTGCGTTGAAACTGTAAAGAATAGCGTTTCTTTAACTGTAATGTGCGGCGATAGTGCTGGTTATGTCGTGATACCGTGCTTGTTTTATGAAAAGATAACAAAACTACAAAAAAAACTTGATAGCTTGCCCGTTAATGGATACGTGAACTTTCACGTTTGTTGTAATTCAGCAACATAAATACGACGTCAATATAATTCTAATGCCACTTCTTTTGTAACAAGCGTTTTGATTGGATGATCGGTCTAAATTTGCGGCATGTAAATCTATGATATACCGTCGCAACATTAAAATAACGTCAAATCACGTCATAAATTGACGTTACGGAGCTATGAATGGAGCGTTCAAATTTACTTTTGTCAGAAATAGATGGGTGGACATTAGAATAGGGATAACCGCGCCGTATTTGAAGATATGCGGACGTATATCGGTGGTTTATATGTCGCAAATACCCCGGCGTTTACATGCTCCGCTAACGCGTCGCATGTAAACTAAATTCGCGACACATAAACCACCGATATACGTCCGAAAATCTTCAAATACGGCGCGATTATCCCCTAATTCTTAATATTTGACGTTACAAAAACGTACCAAACATGCATATGCAGAAATAAAAACTTATTCCGAAAGGTGTTTTTATATAATTTACCACCCAATATTTTAGTTCAAATAAATGTAAAACATTCTGTGAAAATATGACGTTAGAGAGGTCTAATCCTTCGCCTACTAATACCAATCTTATTACATTTTGAAACAATTTGGGTCCAGTTTAGACGCCTAGTAACTCGGCATCTGATTTGGTCCCAAGCAGTTTAGTTTCATTAATGTTTAAGTAAATCGGACGATGTTAAAAAAATGAAAGCATACGATATTTTGAGCTGACAAGACTTTCAGCAGGCTTAGGGCTACAAAGTATAGACTAGGATCACGATCTACACATTAAGCACATACCATAATCAGCAATGCTTCATTTCTATCAATGAAACGAGGTAAGACTAAGATATCGTCTGATCATGATACAAACTGTTTGCAAATAACACATGTCATTAATGGAGGGATAAACAGATCAGGGTGCAAGCTGTTTGAAAGTCATGAATATGTGAATAAGGAGTGTCTCAGTGTCAAACTGCTTGAATTCGGACCAGACGCCAAGTTATACGGTGTTTGCCCCGGAACCAAGTTGTTTGCAAACGTCACCCGTCATAAGTAGCAGGAAAACAAGTGCATCCGTGTTAACTGCTTAGATACAGAAAATACAACGAATAACACTGATCAGGGTCCAAGTTGAATGTATATTTTGCCAGCCATTGATAGAGAGATACGATCAGGGTCCAAAATGTTTGCAAATATCACCAGGCATGATAAGCAGGATAAGGAGCGCATCCGTGTTATACAGCTTGGATCCAGATCAGACACATAGTAAAACGGTGTCTGATCATGATCCAAACTTTTTTGCAAATATTACCCATCATTAACGGAGTTAAAAGCAGAACAGGATCCGAGCTGTTTGAAAATATCACCAGTCATAACATAGCGGGAGAAGGGATGTTTAAGTGTCAATCTGATTGGATGCTGATCAGACGCCGAGAAACACAGCTTCTGATGGGTCCATGTTGATTGTCAATACCATTGGTCATAAGAAAGGGCATGCAGTTACTTGTCCAAGCTGTTCAAGTAACACCAGTCATGAAAAGCAGCATAACAAATTCATCCATGTTCAACATCGTTTTGATGGACTATGATTTATACAGAATATTAGTAATCTAGCAATATAGGTTTGCGCTAAAGCAACAATTTGCCCTTATACTGCGACCAACGCTGTTGTGTAGTCAAATTATATTCTGCTTTAGTTACGAAACTTTTCTAAATCTTTTTTAAATATGATTAATCCATCTTCTCAATCTGAATCATTTTAAATAGCGTCAGACGCCGAATTACGCGGCTCATGATTCAGACTCAAGTTGTCTGTTTATGTAACTATAGATCGGCATCGGCAAATAACAGATCTTGATTCTTGATCGCGATTTTGAAAGATGTAATCGGCCCGCTCTATCTCTGTCAATGAATTAGTCTATTTCTTCCTGTAATATCTTTTTCTACCCGGCTTTAATCTATTACTCGATGAAAAGACTGAGTACCAGTGAACTGTCATATGATAAACAGTTACTTCCGGTTAAAATCTCAAAATGTCAACTCGAGCAGATATTACCTTCGTTGTTGTGTCGGTTTTCTGGGCCTTCATCGGAATTGTTTGCCCGATTCTGGCACAGTTTTGTATGGGAAGATCTCCAAATAAAGGGTAACTTTCAAGTTCTTTACTCATAATACTGTAACACTAGTTAAAATGATGCTCAGCGTGTGGCATTTCCCTGTACACGAATTCAGATTCCGAACGCATTTCATTGATCAGTTCAGTACTATTCAACTGAGTTCAGGGCTCCAAATAAGCATGCGTTAATGATACACATGACAAAAATACTATATTTCTTTAACAAAACCCCATCGAGTGACCACTCGTTAGAATCGTCTTGTATATATCATTGTATATAAACGAGTGTTCACTTCATAGTGTTTGGTGAAGAAACAACGATGTTTGTATTTTAAATACGCACGTTATATGAAACTGACCGAGTTCTTTCGTGCAGTCTTTTAATAACATGCAAACACTTTTTTTCTCCAGGTATTGATTTATTTTACATAACACAGACATGTGTTGCAATTTTCGAGTATCCTCGAGTGCCCATGAGTCGTCCCCCTAACGATAAAGCAAGAAAATGCAATATCAGGGAAAATGTATTTATTAAAAATTAACACTCACCTTATTTATCCATTATTTTTCAATCACAGTATATTTACTTTTTCAAATTAATCCCTCCAGCAAAATCATCAAATTCATCTTTTCAAAACACTATAAATCAAATATCAGCCATTTCAGACTGACCTTACGACGTCACCCAAACATTGGCGCATGCAGAAAAATATTTAAGGCCAAAACTATAAATTGTTAGTTGCTCAGTCCTCTTTCAAAATTTAAGAACTTTGAAAAAATGTTGAAACAAAGGTCAAAATACAGTTAAACTTTAACAGGGGTCAATTTTACTGGTGTACTACTCTTCATATTTACAATGTGGGCATAGTATCGCATATATTCACAATATCGGGTGAAAAAAAGAAAATCGAAAATAAAAGGGACATTAACCTAATAGATATAATATTCTTGGCCTAGCCTTTTTCTGATCTTAAGGTCACGTGACAGCCATTCATTTGTTTTTGGAAAGTAAATAAAGTGACGAGTCAAGGACAGGGCATCTCATGGGCCTCCGACGATATACACGGGATATAAGCTTGAAATGTTAATTCAATTAATTTTTACATAGATATATTGATTTAAGTTCCTCTCCCTCGATGGAGAAGAAATCCCCCGGTTTTCACTATAGAAGTTACTCTGACCCTAACTAGCAACATGAAATACCAAAAATCGTAAAAAAGGCTGGGACAGAGAAGACTCGGATTAACTCTTGATGACGATTTGTGTTCTTTATGGAGGAGGGGGCGAAACGTCAAGTGGGCGAAACGTCTCATTACCCCCGATCGTATGTGTGATCAACACTTATGTACTGTTTAACTGCCCTTGATCAAAGTTGCATGTCCAATTTTTAACGAAATTTGACATTTAGATTTACGGTCAACAGCTTCTCACCTGAATAAGTTTGCTCTTCACATTCTCACATCCTGAAATACCATTTTGATTCAGAATAGTCTCTATTTCGTTCTCTAAATAATTAATTGTGAACTGGAGGGACCTTAAACTTTTACATTCAATTTTATCATTATCAAACGTTTTTTGAGTGTTGTTTTTGTTTTCTTCCGATTTGACGGAAGCCATTTTGTAATTTACCGCTGGAAATACAGCGCATGCGCACGAGTAGCCATGTTTGATTAGTAACTAAAAAGTTATGGTGAATTTTGTGCTGTAAGTTACACATTGTCGCGCCACATCCCACTGTTCGTGTGTTTAGAGGGATATTGAAGTCAATCGATCGCAATTTGTCATCCTCACTTATTTTAACAATATAGGAACTCGTATTTCAATAATTCCGGATAACCAACGGTGACCCGAGTGGAAGTGTACAGAGCATTAGAACTAGTTCCTAAACGGTTTCCTTTGGCTGGTTCCCGAATGGGAAGGGAACCAGAAAGTTAGGGGGATAAGCTCATTTCTACCCGGTGGTCGGTGCGCCGGTAGATCCACTGGAAGGCGGGGTGTGATTTGGCTTGAGGATCATTAGTTAATGTTTATTTATATATTTGATAGTATATAATAGTCAGAAAAACTATAGCATATTGCATTTAATTCAATATTGAAATTCATAATTATCTATATTTAACCGTGTAGCGTAAAATATAATTGCACTATTTTCCGCAGTACAGGATAAATCACGGACCTTGTCCGCAAATAATATACCCAAATGTAGATAAAATTAAATATATTTTAAATTCGATTAATTTGTTAAATTTGATCTTGGTCTATATAACGATTGCTCTTTCCAAATATAAAGGCTAATTTATATTGCAAAAAGTGAAGTTCCTGATCAGACGCCGCCTTGTAATGACGGCGGCTGATCTGGGACTGCACTATTTGCCATTACTTATTCAGGCCACTACGACGCCGAAACAGTTAAATTAATCAGTTTGTGCCAAATATCAATCAATTTAGGCCATCTTTATATTGTGAAATATTGAAATAATGCCTACTAATAGTGTAAAAAGCAAATATATATTACTTGGCATCGTAAGCATGTCTCTATTGCAATTTTCAAAGATCTTTATCAAGTGGATCTACCGACGGAATTTTTGATTTGACTGTCTCGACAGGTCATTGTTATAGATCGCTATACTTTAGATCTACCGACGATATGATGACTTTTCTATTGGTATCGTTGTCCAGTGAATCTACCGACGATATGTTGTCTTCCCTGTCTCTTTTTGCAATAGTAACAGGTCATTCTCATAGATCGCCATCAAGTGGATCTACCTACGATATGATGACTTCCAAGTCTCTATTGGTACTTGTATCTGGTCATTCTCATAGATCGCCATTCATTGGATAAACCGACGAAATCGTGACTTCCATGTCTCTATTGGCAGCTGAAACAGGTAATTCTCATAGATCGCCATCCAGTGGATCTACCAACGATATGTTGACGTCCCTGTCTCTATGGGCACTTGTAACAGGTCATTCTCATAGATCGCCATTCATTGGATAAACCGACGAAATCGTGACTTCCATGTCTCTATTGGCATCTGAAACAGGTCATTCTCATAGATCGCCATCCAGTGGATCTACCAACGATATGTTGACGTCCCTGTCCCTATGGACACTTGTAACAGGTCATTTTCATCGATCGCCATCCAACGGATCTACCGACAAGATGTTGACTTCCCTGTCTCTATTGTCACTTGAAACAGGTCATTCTCATAGATCGCCATCCAGTGAATCTACCAACGATATGTTGACGTCCCTGTCTCTAAGGTTACCTGTAACAGGTCATTTTCATCGATCGCCATCCAATGGATCTACCGACGATATGTTGACTTCCCTGTCTCTATTGTCACTTGTAACAGTTCATTCTCATAGATCACCATCCAGTGGGTTCTACCGACGAAATGATGACTTCCCTGTCTCTATTGGCCCTTGAAACAGGTAATTCTCATAGATCGCCATCAATAGGATCTACCGACGATATGTTGACTTCCCTGTCTCTATGGGCAATTGTAACAGTTCATTCTCATAGATCACCATCCAGTGGATCTACCGACGAAATGATGACTTCCTTGTCTCTATTGTCCCTTGAATCGGGTAATTCTCATAGATCGCCATCAATAGGATCTACCGACGATATGTTGACTTCCCTGTCTCTATTGGCCCTTGAAACAGGTAATTCTCATAGATCGCCATCCAGTGGATCTACCGACGATATGATGACTTCCCTGTCTCTATTGGCACTTGTATCAGTTCATTCTCATAGATCACCATCCAGTGGATCTACCGACGAAATGATGACTTCCCTGTCTCTATTGTCCCTTGAAACGGGTAATTCTCGTAGACCACCATCCAGTGGATCTACCGACGATATGATGACTTCCCTGTCTCTATTGGCACTTGTAGCAGTTCATTCTCATAGATCGCCATCCAGTGGATCTACCGACGAAATGCTAATGTCCCTGTCTCTATTGACACTTGTAACAGGTAAACCTCATCGATCGCCATCCAGTGGATCTACCGACGATATAATGGCGTCCCTGTCTCTATTGGCACTAGCAACAGGTCATTCTCATATATCGCCATCCAGTGGACCTAAAATCAATATGTTAACGTCCCTGTTTCTATTGGCAAATGTAACAGGTAAATTTCACAGATCGCCATCTAGTGCATCTACTGACGATATGTTGACTTCCCTGTCTCTATTGGCACTTGTTACTGGTCATTCTTATAAATCGCCATCCAGTGGATCTACCGACGATATGTTGACTTCCCCGTCTCTATTGGCACTTGTAACAGGTTAATCCCACAGATAGACATCCAGTGCATCTACCGACGATATGACGACTTCCCTGTCTATATTGGCATGTGAAATAAGTCATTCTCACAGATCGCCATCCAGTGGATCTACCGATGAAATTGTGATTTCCCTGTCTCTATGGGCACTTGTAACATGTTAATCTCACAGATCGCCATCCAGTGGATCTACCGACGATATGTTGTCTTCCCTGTCTCCATTGGCACTTGTAACTGGTCATTCACATAGATCGCCATCCAGTGGATCTGCCGACTATATGTTGACTTCCCTGTCTCCATGGGCACTTGTAACAGGTTAATCTCACATATCGCCATCCAGTGGATCTACCGACGATATGATGACTTCCCTGTCTGTATGGGCACTTGTAACTATTCATTCATATAGATCGCCATCCAGTGGATCTACCGACGATATGTTGACTTCCCTGTCTCTATGGACAATTGTAACTGGTCATTCTTATAGATCGCCATCCAGTGGATCTACCGACGAAATGTTGACTTCCCTGTCTCTATGGGCACTTGTAACTGGTCTTTCTTATAGATCGCCATCCAGTGGATCTACCGACTATATGTTGTCTTCCCTGTCTCTATTGGCACTTGTATCTGGCCATTCTTATAGATCGCCATCCAGTGGATCTACCGACGATATGTTGACTTCCCTGGCTCTATGGGCTATTGTTACTGGTCATTCTTATAGATCGCCATCAAGTGGACCTACCGACAAAGTCGTGACTACCCTGTCTCCATGGGCAATTGTAACAGGTCATTCTCATAGATCGCAACCCAGTTGATCTACCGACTAAATGTTGACCTCCTTGTCTCCATTGGCACTTGTTACTGGTCATTCTTATAAATCGCCATCCAGTGGATCTACCGACGATATGTTGTCTTCACGGTATCTATTGACACTTGCAACTGGTTATTCTCATAGATCGCCATCCAGTGGATCTACCGACTATATGTTGTCTTCCCTGTCTCTATTGGCACTTGTAACTGGTAATTCTTATATATCGCCATCCAGTGGATCTACCGACTATATGTTGTCTTCCCTGTCTCTATGGGCACTTGTAACTGGTCAATCTCATAGATCGCCATCCAGTGGATCTACCGACGATATGATGACTTCCCTGTCTGTATGGGCACTTGTAACAGGTCATTCTCATAGATCGCCACCCAATGGATCTACCGACGATATGTTGTCTTCCCTGGCTCTATTGGCACTTGTAACTGGTCATTCTTATAGATCGCCATCCAGTGGATCGACCGACTATATGTTGACTTCCCTGTCTCTATGGGCAATTGTAACTGGTCATTCTTATAGATCGCCATCCAGTAGATCTACCGACGATATGATGACGTCCCTGCATCTACTGACACTTGTAACAGATTAATCTCACAGATCACCATCCAGTGGATCTACCGACGATATGATGACGTCCCTGTCTCTATTTGCACGTGAAACAGATCATTTTCATTGATCGCCTTCCAATTGGATCTACCGACGATATGTTGACTTCCCTGTCTCTATTTGCACGTGAAACAGTTCATTTTCATAGATCGCCATCCAGTGGATCTTCCGACGATATGTTGACTTCCCTGTCTCTATTTGCACTTGAATCAGGTCATTTCAATTGATCGCCATCCAATGGATCTTCCCTGTCTCTATGGGCACTTGTAACTGGTCATTCTTATAAATCGCCATCCAGTGGATCTACCGACGATATGTTGACTTCCCTGTCTCTATTGGCGCTTGTTACATGTCATTCTCATTGATCACCATCCAGTGGATCTACCGACGATATGTTGACTTCCCTATCTCTATTGGCACTTGTAACATGTCATTCTCATTGATCGCCATCCAGTGGATCTACCGACGGTATGATGGCTTCCCTGTCTCTCTTGGCACTTGTCACATGTCATTCTCATTGATCACCATCCAGTGGATCTACCGACGATGTGATGACTTTCTTCTCTCTATTTGTACTTGCATCAGGCCATTCTCAAAGATCGCCATCCTGTCCATCTAGCGACGAAATGATGACTTCCCTGTCTCTATATGCACTTGTACCTGGTCATTATCATAGATCGCCGTCCAATGGATCTACCGACAGTATGATGACTTCCCAGTCTCTATTGACACTTGTAACAGGCCATTCTCAAAGATCCGCATCAAGTTAATGCACCGACATTAATGCGCTTATGCTGACGCCCCAATTGACACTTGTAATAAGCGATTCAAAACACCACCCAGTGGATGTATCGACAGTAAAGAGATTGGACAGTAATCCATTGCATACCTATCGACCGCACGTAGCCATTTCACAGACTTTATTGATTTTCAAAGTGGGGATCCCCGACGTTCGGTTCTTAGTTCTAACCTCGGTCTCAGGCAAACCGGAAGTCTGGGCCCGGAAAACTCGACAGCATGGTACAGTCCGTTTCGAAATCGGATAAAAGAAAGGATCGTGCCCCTCAGTCAAGTTTCAGTTTCGAAACTGCACCGTCTGGCCGGGCTGGAAGTCAGGGGTTCCAGTATTTGTACTTATCCTTCCCAAACATATCGAC
>JAULCE010147757.1:0-19610 GCA_032359355.1 Macoma nasuta | reverse complement strand
CTCTTCTGGCGCTGAAACAGCGACCACGGACGATTATCAACGTTTCCTCAAACGCTGACCAGAACGCTATGGTGTGATGGGGCCTTAAAACGTTTAACTAAATTTTAAGCAACATCAAACAAGGTTATTCAACCAAGCGGACGATGTGCTTTCCGAAAAAAAAGGTCAAGCTCTAAATCTTTCAAAACACTCTGGTCACGATATTGTAGAACCCGACTATAACATTAAATTTGGGTCCCAGGCTGGGAATAGGGCCCTTACGACATTGTAAACTGTTTAGGCCATGATCCGACGCCGCGTTGAAAACGATGCGTCAAATCATTATCTACAAAGTTGGCAGTGATGAAAATAAATATACAAATGTCATCAACAAGTTGCAAACAACGTATACCTTAATCGGAAGTATTCAAGTCTGACCTGGGTCTACACAGTTTACAATGCTCTAAGGGCCCTTTTCCCAGCCGGCGGCCAAAATGTGGTCCACAGGCTGGAAACGTATCTCTTACGGCACCGAAACATGTACCAAAATGTGCCATTGCGTATTTAGAGCATTGCTGTTTGAAACATGTTGAAGGCAGTTCTATTTATAGTCTAAATTATGAAAACAATGTAGTCTCTGATCCGACATCGTGCATCAAATGCAGTCTCGTGTCTAGTTATTCACTGTTTACAATGTTTCAGCCGGTAGCCCCAGAAAGATTAACATATAGTTTTGACATATAACGTTTGAATGCCATGTATATTATTTTAAACCAGTAAGCAAATGTTGTGTTAAATCAATTTAAATGTGTCTGCAAATAATCTGTTTCGACAACGATATTTAGATATGCGTTATCTAACCGTATTTTTGCACCAAGCAAATTAAATTATGCCAAAACGGTGTCTGCTGTTACGGTCAACCCTTTCCTTTACAGAAGTGCCTTTTGGTGTCTTTTAGACGATTATTGGAAGCATTGTAGGGAATAGAGCATTTGATCATAAACGAGCAATTGTTCCATTTCTTACAATGATTTCAATAAAAAACATTTATATTTGGCCTATATGTTCATATTTGTCACAAGACACTTCCTTGTGGATACGTCTAAGATAGCATTTCGGGGAACGGGTTCAGCATTTTTCAGAATGTAAACTTAACCGGATGCAGTGGTTCGGTGTCTTATCTTGCACTTCTTTTTACCGATATTTTCGTAGCTGGAAGCAAGCTTATCACTAGAATATAAATTAACTTCTGCCAGCGAAATTAATCGTCTTTCTCCGATTTATATACGGTCGGCGTCCTATTGAATCACGCGGTTACTTAAAAGACTTAAGTGATATCCGATGCTTCTTTGCAGCGAACGTGAGAGCGTGGTTAATTGGTCAATAATCCGAAAACAAATGATCAGATCGAGAATGGGTAATACTGAACAGCCCTGATCGGCGATGGCTCTTATATATAAAACAGTATTGTTGCCATTAACTGTTTTGGCTTAAATGCATTGTAAGCCATATACATTTGAGAGCCGCTGTACGATGTCCAACTTCGGACATTACAGTGGGAGAAACGGTAATTTGTATTATTTAACGCTGGCGTCACGCCAAAGGAAAACACATACTTTAGGCAAAATACTAATTGTCTGGCCATTTTTGATATTCTAAAAGCGTCAAACAGTTATCAATATCAGCAATATCAGACGTCTAATAGTACGGCGTATGATTTGTCACAAAACTGTTTAGGTTGACAGTGTTCATTGTCTTCTTTGGCGTTATATGGTATCTCAGTGTACAAGTAGTGCAGACCAGGAACCGCCGCCACGTCTTTGGCATGACATCCGGTCAGGGGTCTTCTCTATGTGCTGTTCATAAGACTCAAACACGTATTGCCCTTTATCATTTCCAGCAGTTGCTTGATCAGAAAGAACATGACAACAACATGACGACTGGCTTTTAATCGCATGATGATTACTCTTTATGACATTATAAGTCATATAGTGATACGATTGACAAACACAGAAATGTAAGGGCCACAGCCATGGTAGAAAAGCGAGGTATTATCAATATTATAGAAAAAAGTGTGATACAATAAATGATTTAAACCCTTTACTCCATATGCTGTTTTAGACAATTCTACAGTGAAAGATCATATGAAAAGCAAGAACAAATAGACAAAGGAAAATGTCATATCTTAGTTGCTTTGTAAACATTGTGGGAAATTAAACAAGTAATCCATTCTTCACAATGTTTATAAATTATTATAGTATTTTGCTACAGAAGTGCTTGAAGGCAAAATGGTTAAGTGGCACACCATGCGTAAACAGGTGCGACAAAGAATACGTACGCTGTATGTAAAATTTTAACTTAGTTTGCCTCAAAAGACAACACATCTAGAAGGGAGTACGCCATTGGAACAGATGTCGTTGTATGCACACATTTCTTTGTCAGAGTGTCTTTGGATCAGCCCAAGCTTAACACTCGAAGTTTGAAGGCGTACTTTGCTCACCGAAAACTAGCATTATGTTTGGGCTTACTTTTTCATTCGTTCAAATCTGTTTTCTGGATATGGGAGTTTGACAAAAAGTGCATAAATCTACCAGACAATGATAAATACTTATTTCTGTTGAACCTTAATTTTCAAATACACACTAGCTACAATATATCATTCAGTCATTTATAAAAGATTGATAAGAATGTCATACCTATCATTAAAGCATGTTTGAAAACGCCAATGATGGAAAGCAATTATCATTATTTTGTGTTGCATTTTCAACTATTACATTTGCTCAAACTATTCCCTGTTTTAATTGAATATTCAGTATACAAATTAAGACGGTCCGTTCGATGCTGTTGTAGTCTCTAACATATAAAGCTTCGTCATAATTAATATTGTGGCAATACAGCAAAAGCAAGGATTACCACTGAGATTTGAGTCAACAATGCTGTATGATACCTAACTTTTTTACAGCAAACGCTAAAATACTTATACAGTGATGTCGCGTTGATTACCTTGAAATATGCCCGATAAAAAAGATTTCCGGATCAACGATTAAATAGTTTTTCATTTAAATACTGAACTTTGAAAAATATATATCAATTTTGAAACTTCTACGTTTGAATGTTAATTTCTAGTGATATACTATACTGCAAACAATGCAGCGTCTGATCAGAATGTTCCCTACATGATCGCTATAATCTGGATCTCATCTTTTTGCAAATGAAATATTCAACTTGAAAACCAGTTCCGGGTACCAAGCTTTCCGATTTAACGGATTTCGGATTAACTAGACACAACTGTTTGCATAAAAATAAATAGTTAACCGTCATACATAACGCTTTAGGTCTTATTATCTAACATTGAAAAATGGTACGAATAATCACGAATGAACACATTAGTTGTTAAGCTCAAGTTGTACATTGACGTTTTTCTTCTAACAATTAACACGACAAACACGCCAAAAGAGATATCGGCAACCAGCATTGACCTGTATCGGACGACGATAAACTCGGCCTTCATTCCGAATCCAAGCTGTTTGAAATTCGGGAAACTGTTTTGCTAAATTTCAAGCGCGCCAAACAATGATTAAACATCACACAGACAATATCACAGCAGATGATTGATCTGAGTTAAAAACCGTAACAATGGCAGTTTCGTGTTTCTGACAAACATCGACGAATCCTTTCAAAACCACGTTTATACTAATGTGACAACATGTCATGTCCTTCGTTTTGGAAAAAACCGAGGATATAGAAGTATATAAAGCAGAATAACGTTAAGGGTATGCTTAAATTAAGTTATGGATGTGAAGTCTCTTAATATGTTTGAGTACCAATATGCTAGCCCATCTAGACTACTCATGCTCAAGTTTGAGCAATGGTATCGAGGGACTTCTTAAATATATATTTCTATTTTCAGAAACGTTCTTAAAAACTTATTTTTATAAAATGAAGAATCACATATATACTTCAATGAGTTATGATGAATTAAATTTTCTAATACAATTGAATGCAACATGACAAAATTGAACTACACATAATGGAATATTTTTTGTCCCGTGCATTTAAATTCTACATTCAATTTCTGAAAAGCTGAATGTGCCTCTTGACCACTCAATAATATTTGAATCTTTGAAAACATATGTGGTACTATATTTTAGATCATTGTTCATGACACTGTTATCTTGAGCGCAATCGCTTATTATTCTCGCACGTGTTAGTGTATTTTTGAATGCAAAGTTGTTTTTAAAATACTTTTTATAATTAAGTTACCTAAAACCCCTCGACTAGTGTGTGTATGTAAATGCCAAAAATAATTTAATTGATTGAGAAGCAAAGCATAACTGTTTTATTTTGAACCACAGTTCTTTGTAAGCTGTAATAACCTATTGATATCATTTATGTCAAGTGTCTGTATTTTTTAACAAACCTAACGTGTAAGACTGCGATATCGATAGGAACATTCTACACTATTTTAAAATGTCACAAGACGTTAATGTATAAGATTAACATAACATTCCTGGACTTGATTTTTCGTCAGAAATCTGAAATATATGTGCTACAGTATAGCGTTGGTCTGGCGTTAACTTAACATTTCGATATGATGTATTGCTTAATCTCACACTTGTATAATTGGATTTCTCATTCAATTGATTGTTACTGCACTAATTCATTGACTGCCAGTGACACATTTTATGTGCCACTAGTAGTCAATATTTCAGAGCAGTTGCATTTAATTTTAACGTCGATATAAATAAGTTGAAATATTGAGTTTGAGCACGATCTCAAACCGATATGTTTAATGAAATCCGGGCTTAGACCTTAACATGATAGTTGCACTAGTACATTTTGGGCATTCCAAAATATATTTTATGGTATTTGTCGATTCCTAACAAATATAGTGATTGTTCAAACAATGCTCTTTTCCAATGATACTTAGCATGTTTTGATTAAGCATATGACTACGCAGATCCTGATACTATTAAGGACGTGCACAACAGTAAAAGACATCATTGAGATGAGGGCATATGTTGTACAAGCAAGTCAAAAAGACGCGCTCTTTTGAGCTTCTGTAACAGAATACGTTTGGAAATGTTGTGGGAAAAGCTCCATTTTCTACTTCGACTAAATCATTTTCTTGTGGATAAGTCTAAATGGTTCATTGAGTAAATCGGGTTAAATGTACAAGAGTCTTCGCAGTGTGATCGTTAAGCCATCAGCCAGAGAATCAGTCTGTGTTTTAATGGCACCACGGAAAAGGCAACCAATGCATGGAATAAAATTAAGTTAGCGGAGATTGCAAATTGGTATCGGATATTGCCGTTATTACTTTACCATAGAGCGGCCTTCAGCACTCACGTCATTGCTAACATTTTCTAACTAAACACAAACAATTGTCATTAAAGATTAAACATATATCGTCGTTTTCTCTATTAAAATTACGCATTTGCCTTTTTTCAAAAATGAAAAGCACGGGGTTAAAGAGGAACACTGACAATTAAAATCATGTTAATGCTATTGTGAAACTGACAGAACCATGCTGTTTGACAAACATCTATATTTTTTTTCCGAAGCCGCGTAGTTGTCATTTGTCAAAGTGACAGTATCAAGTCGATATAAACAAAAATCAGACGCCATGTGATGGTAACAGTTGACAACATCCAAGTACTTACTTCTTCATGATTATTTCTACAGTACTTAAAAGTAGTTATGACTGTGAATAAGTGAATGCAATGTTTAAGTCAAACTCTTAGTAATCTTGAATCACAGTTGAAGCATGTGTGTTAATGTTCGATAATAATCCATTACCGTCAGATTACAAGAGGAAGATTTCACCTTCCTAAAACAATTGAGACGGTGACTATATATGTATACGCAGTCTGTTAGGATAAACGGAAAACTGTTGCATTTGCCATTGCTTCAGACCTTGTAAACTAAACTGGGGATTGATTGCTTCTGCAAAACATATTTACATTGTTACATTCACAAACCAATTTGTGAGATTAATACTAACAAGTTTTGGGAAACTACTCCAGCGGTTTATCGTGGGTGTTTCCGCAACAAATCATTGTATCAAAAAGACAACGCAGCCTTTGTTTTTGCCCTTTCCTCCACAAGTTATTGTTTAAGCCTTATCTACAAGGAAATATTCCATATGAAATAGATGAATATCTAGCAATACGAAAATGCATTTCATCAATTGTTTTGAATCATTGTAGACAATTAAGAATTTGCTTCTTACGTGCAAATGCTCCATATCGTATATTATCAAAACACGTCTTATATAGATGCACTCTAGAACAAATAGTAAACCCACACAAAATATTCCTTAAAGAGCATTCTGAACAGAGTATTCACTTTCTTTACATCATCAGCTTGCCGAAATAACTACGGTAAGTTTCGCTGTGTTGTCTGTTCGATACGGGGTCTGTCCTTCTAATTCAGGATTTCTGCTCTTAAGTTTTCTTTTTAAACCATGTATCAGCCACTTTGGAAAATTTGAACTTACGATGTTTTCAATATAAGCGCCGGTGTTCCTCCACAACCAAGAAGTGAATTACCTGGTTTTGATAGAATTCGTCGATGTTCCAAGGAAAAACTCGTTGTCGTCATTTTTCAAAACTTAAACCGAATATCTGCTCTTTGGAAAACACCAAACACAAAAGTTGTTTTACTATTAGCCGAACAATGTCACTTATTACCTGGAAATGCTGAATCATAATTGATAAACGGTAATTTCATGTATCATAGAACATAGTTTCAATATATCTCGCAGGTACATTTTATCAAGAACATATGTATTTTGTAGCCTGTATGTTTTCGACTTTTACCTTAACTCTCAATTGACAGAACGTGTTTTAATGTGTGAAGGAGACGGACTCGATCAAATATTGCGACACCCAACAACAAACTACTTGTTTCAAAAATATCTTCTAACTATAGCAATTTCAAAACATACACTCTTCTAAGATTCAAGACATAACATAAATCCTAATGTATTAAACTATTGGAAAATACCAGGACACATAAATTATTATGCACATAATTTTGGTGTGCATGCTGATCAACTTTCAAAGATTGTCTGAATAATCATCAATAGCTTATTTTAGTTTCAGGTCGATTGCAAAACAAGCTCCTTGAATTTATACTAATCACTCTCGATCTCTCTTGCTTTATAAGCCATTTCTACGTACATGAGCACTGGTGAGGTGTACGAGGAACTGTACTCGGCCGGCCACTTTTACCTGACACCGACGAACCGGGACGTTATGCTTACCCGAAAACATGAGCGTCAAGAAAGGAAGACATTTGAACCAATTTGCAAGTATTTGGTTTGACCCAGCTTGGGATCCTCACTTCGGACCTCCCGCATTTCAAGCAAACGCTCAACCAACTGAGATATGGGTTGGTTTTAATAGGACATGCTCAGAACGTTTATATTGTAAATTGAGTCTTAAAAAAACATATGATTTTGCATTCCAGGATGTTTTGTCTAAGCTCAGAATCAGATGTTAGAGATCAAAACCAAAATCAAATGCCATACTTATAATTTAATATATAAGCCTTTTTTAACATGTTCATTTATATATATATATATATATTGCAGGATCGGTGTTTTTCTAAGCTATAAAAAACTTAAACTCTATTTACAAAAGTCGTAATATTAGGCGTGGGTAATAACATTTACGCATGATATAGGAATAACTGTTTTCATTCACATTCGATTACAAAATAATAGACAATTGTCAATAATTTATCACGCAGATTGCAACTTTAAGAGGAGCCGTAGAATGAACAATAATTACTCGGATTCTTGAGAATAGTGCTTTCTAGTTTAGCATGATATGAATCACGAGTATTAAAGGCATGCTGATTGTTTAAAGCAAGTTTAAACGTTGAAAGTTAGGCTTATACTGCACTTTTAAATGAAAACTTTCCCAACATATCCCGATATGATATTTGATTGTGCTGTTTTTCTGTCGGGCGTGTACACGTCAGTAGTAAGCCGACCCAGGTGTATTCGAATGATTTTTTTCTCTCGAAAAATGGCATCAATCGCAGTAGGGCAGTCTAATGAGCCCGATTTTAATTAATCCGGAAAACAATGCATCATTGATATATCAATATACTTATTCTTCCTTTTAAAAAAAGCGTCGTGTATTTTTATTTATATTGCTACGAAACCTAATTTCAATGATGCATATAAGGCGGACGTGTAGACAGTTAAACATTTAACATAAAGCAATATGCAAGTCAATTAAACCAGACGTTTTAAGAGTATAATGTTTTTAACATATGTTTGATATTTTAAATGTACTGTGTTCCTTGAACATTGTATTAAAATATTAAAGTGCATGTTTGATATATGTCTTTAAATGTCAAGAATATGTGTAATCTGAATAAAACGGTATTGCTACGACGCACGTTAAGAACTCATGATTGTGTTCTGAAACATTATTTATTTCTGTAAGGAACAAATTCTGGCCATGCATTTATAACTTAACAGATGAGTAGAGGTTTTAGATCAGAGACTTTGTCTAATAAATTGCTTGCTAGATATTCTACCAGAATTGTGTAATATTATAATATATTATAAAATGTTAATTTATTGTGTAGCAGTCTGACCTAGATTTAAACAGTGTTCACATGACCAGCGTGTCCTACTTGTATACTAGTTAGTTTCAGAAATCACGGCTAATACCGCCTGAAAACACGCATTCGTCTGTCTATGTACTCAGGGTGTAAGTGTCTCGTAAGCAATGTATGCAATCAAGGCATACGCCTTAACAGGAACGAGAAGCAAATACATGGTAATGAACCGACATTAAGTTGGCGGAGATTGCAAATTTGTTTCGGATATTGCGGTTAATAATTCACCGCGGAGAGGACTTCAGCACTCACGCCGTTGCGAACATTTTCTAAGTGAAGCCAAACAACTGCCATTTTGAATGGAAACTACACATGTCTGTAACAATATAAAAGTAGAGATTTCAGACCAATAACCATTTTGTGACAGCACATTCAAGTTGTAGAAACGTAGAGTATCGTATTTGCTGAAATAAGAAATGTCATGATTGACCTTTTTGTCCTTCTGTTGTTTTGACTCAATCACACGAGGGTATATGATGAGTGAGATGATAATCGTTGACACAGATTTGTTAAATAGGCTGTGGAAATAAATGTTCCATTTCTCAATTGTGTTCAATAATCAAATGCAACAGAGCCTTCAAAAGGATGTTAATGGAATGAAGGTTTAAATGAATATAAATAAATTACTTGCGACGTTATTGATATTAGATTTTTTTGTCTTCTGTTCTGGACACATCTGTTTGCATCTCTAACATCAATACAGTAGTGAATAGTTTGTCAAATGCTAAATGAAAGTTTTCCTTTTTGAGCAAACAATCTCAAATGTTTTCCATGAAATATCTCTTTCTGTGCAAGTATTGGCTTTGCATGGTATGAACTTGCCTGTTTGCATAGGTCATTTGACACCATTTGAGACGTTAATTCTGTATAATTCTGTATGACATGTATATAAATTGCTTCCCTTTAGCTTGATATATCCAAAACGACTGGTTACAGGAACATGTTATGGGACATTCGTGTTATGTGTTGAAAAATTCGGTAAAATGTCATTTACTTATTTACGTCACACTTTAACCCTCTTGCCGCTAGATTTATAATTATCAGTTTTGTTGCAAAAACGTTTAGTCTCTGATTTAACGACACCTTCTTAGTCAGCGCCTGATCTGGGAATTTATGCAATGTCGATTTTAGCCGCGTATGGCAAAGAAAGGGTTTAAGACTACATGTTTAACCACACACGCGCGTGTATCACCTTAGCGTTGAATCTCATATTGCTCTACAGTAGTGACGGCTCAAGTAATTCTATTAAGAGACAACTCTAATGAAGAAATAGGCAGTTTAGCTTTTGCAAGATGCGCCTTATCATGAGCTCCTTCTTGACTTATCATATATGTCAAATCATTTATCTTACGCGGTCTATGGATGATGATTATTCTTGCAAGTGAATCTGAAAGGCTTGGTCATATTGACTAGAATAACCAGAGGAGTGCCGTTAGGTTTTATTGGGTCGATGCCATTTTATACCAGTCAGTATCGAAAATAAGAGGCACTGAAATAGATATTAAACACATGAGTAATTGTTTACTTTTTGGAGAAACAAAACATACTGTCGATATTGTGATGTAGTCAGTTAATATTAGAATAGCATGTACTAGTGTGTTGACATAAAAAACAGTTTCCGACAACTTTCTTTTGTGTTTAGTTGGTTACGGTAGAGCTCAAAACTGTTATTTTTGAGGGAGAGATATTCTAATAAAATTAATCTTCATTTTACAGGTACGGTCCAGAGTCTTTTTTTATTGTTTACGATTGAGTGAAAACGTAAACATTGGCATATGATATCTCGCTTTATTAAAAAATAACACGCGTGCCTAGACCTTAAGCTGTAAATATCCTGACTCAGATTAAAGTCCTCGTGATGCAGGTAGGAAAATAAATAAGATGCTTGAAACGAATCATCAAAGCTGTGACTTTGTTTACCGATTCTATGCAGCATTAATGATCTATATTCTAAATGCATTGTGCACTACTTTTTCAGCCAAAATGCGTAATCAAATATTGCTAAACACTGAACTTATTAGCAGTGAGTAAACCGTTTACCCTACAAAGGCGCATTGGCAAACGACTATTGAAACATATTAAGAAATGAAGCAATTGACATTTTTCATTGCTTGCTATGCTTTTTTTCACTCAGCAAATTCAATTTTTATTTTCCTTAAGGAACCATCCTTTTGAAGATACACGTTGGTTGTGAACGAGTATGCAATAGCATATTATAGAAATGGGCCGATTTCCGAGATACGCATTGTTGTTTTTCAAATCGTAAATCGCGTCGCAATAAATTAGACAGTATGCAGTCATGATGTTAATACGACTCTTTTTCGACTCTCAATTTGATTATTATATTCCTTAGAGATACACTACCACTATTGGTCGCGTCGTTTATTCTTTTGCAAGCAGATTAGATATAAAGGAGACGCCCAGTAACTTAATTTCTCCGCACGATCCATATGTTATTATTACTGTAATTTTTCCGAAGTTTATCTAAATAATTCATGTGAGTAAATATAACTTTTCTTACGGTAATTTAAGCAGACGACACTTTTTCTTGCAATGAGTGGTTATAGTTAACTGTTCTGTCAGTGACATGCGTTTTATTTTGCACTAATACTGGAGTGTCATGGAAGTTTTTGAGAACGACAACTTTTCACAAAAAGAAAACAAATTGATTTCCTTTTGCAAATATAATAAACGCTCAACAAAATATATAATAAAACATATACCACTTAAATATAAATGGCACGACCGTGAATAAATGCAATAGATAAACATTAATTGTTTTGTCACACCCTTTTATAAATGTCGTTCGTTTCACTACAACATTTCAACCTATAGCATATCTAAACAGACATATCATAAAAATATTTATTAATGAACTTAACGTCTCATGTAATCTGAGAAATTCAATAAAAGTTTGTGTTTGAAATATGACATTCCTTACTGATGTTTTAATTAGAGCGTACATCATAAAATATCCAACATTCATAAGAGTATTGATGGTATTTGTGTGTTTGAACTTGTTTATAAATATGAGGCTGATATATATTTTTTTACTATGACTACTGATCTTACGGATCTTATCAGTTTGTAAATATAATTATATAAAAATGAATTTCAGTGTTTATTTATATTGATTATTGTAAAATGATACTATCACATGGTATGACGCGCTGAAGTTGAACAATTATGTTGAAACTTTTACATAGTGCAATGAGATAAGTGTTTGTCTTGTAAATGTATCTATTCTTAGCCGGTTCTTATTGACTCACGCTAGAACAAAATCTCGTTTTTGAACGTAACTCTTAGTGCTATGAAATGAAAATCAATTAGCAATACTTACCACCATGTATCTTTCGTTATGACGGTGACAGTCTCTGGTCAACTACGTATACCTCACATTCGTTATACAATAAATATGTGCAAATATGCATATTCCACGTAGTTACGGCATAACAGTATCTGCATTTTGAGACTCCTGTAAACAATGTATATAGTGGCAATATACAACTAGGCGTTGTTTTTAAGCAAGGCGGTCGCATAATTCAATAAATGCAAAAAGCTATCAAAAGTGTTTTTCCAGTCATATTATTCTGCATAAATGTGTAAGTTAACTATGTCGAAAAAACAGCGTCCGTGAGCTCTGATTGTTTATATCAGTGTTAGTGCAGACTTGCTAGTTTAATCGATTTAAAAGAAAATGAAAGGGGGTTTACATTTTTCATTTTAGTTTTTCCCGTCATTGTGAAATAGTTTTGAAGTAATCTTTTTAGTATTGTTTGTGTATTTTTTTTCTTTTATTTTACTCAAGGTCCATTTTAAATGAAAGCATACGAACCAGTGGTACGAGCCAGGCGTAACGAGAAAGACAAAGCCAGCAACAAACTTTATAAAATTCATTTTATTAAAAATACACTGTTGAAGTAAAATTTAAATACGTGTTTCACACCTCCAAGTATCCTGAATAATTCCAATCCTGGTTAATGTCCTTTTTTCCATTTTTAAAATCCAATTGAATGTTCCTGAGCACTTTTTTTATTTTAATAATCCACACTGTAAAATCCAGTAAATAATATCCAAAAATAATTCACACAGTAGATCCGTATTTTAGAAATAATGACTGTCCAAAGAATAAAACCTTAAAATTAGCAGTACAATATGGAACAATTTTGGATCACATGATCAATTGTTTACAACTTTAATGCCAAATATAGAGTTCTAGAATAATCCTTTTCTAGAATATTCTAGTTAATAAACATTCCAGAAGTTTCCATACCATTCTACAGCCTTCTAACAGTTTCTACAATGTTCCAAATGTTCTAAATGTAAAAATAGTGTTAAACAAGTGCTCATAAACAATAAAACATCAAATAAAATATCAAAACAAGTCCATAATTCATAAAAAGGTTGTTTACATAACACCAGACAACGTAAGACATGTATGTACATGAAATGTACATTCAAGTAAATTTACTGTGATTTCCATTTCATTTCATTGCATGAGTCTTTTACATCTGTTACAAACTCAGAAATGACGATGTGAATCTTCTTCCTAAATTCTCTATACAAGTAGGGGTTTTATTTCTACATCATAAGTATGTAGAGATTTTGCGCTTGATAATACAGATCAACAAGGTATCATACGATTCACTTGATATTGATATTTTTCAGACGCGTATCTGTCATTGATATCCTTGATGTGAATAACTTAACACATTAAGGATGATTCCAACAGACTCCGTTTTTTTAAAAAAAACGTCTGACTTGTTTCAATCTATGTAAACTGCTCTCCGATATAGTTGCACTATAATTGATTGTCGAAAAATATACGTTTTGGAAGAAATCTCACTATGTTTGAAAATCATACGAAACGATAGTATACTGCTAAAAGATGACTCTAATTATTGTTGTTTTAGATTTGTGCAGCCATATTATTCCCCCAATCCTTGTTTTAAAAAAAGACACACCATTAGTTGTTTTCAAACTGTTCGTAGTATCTGAGCCATAACTTTTAGCGTACATCCAAGACTCCGTTCCATTACTTACATCAATTTGGTTTGTAGGCATACCTACAACATGCTTAACGTTCGATGTTAAGGTTTGGTCTACAGTCGGTTTACAATATGACACGAAAGTCTTATCTGAATGGGTGAATTGAATACACTTTGAACTCTGGGCATTCTATCAATTTCAAACATTCTAGACTTCAGACATCATTCTTATAGTAGATTAGTCTGCCTGTTCGTTAAAGAAATAGAGTCACAGTGTCAAGCATAATGGATCTTCAGGGAACTCCGATTAACTCGGTGTCTCATCTAGCTCCAAAGCGTTTGCAAAGTTTGTCTCATCGGTTACATTAGTAGCCAATATAGTGCTGGGGGTTGACTACTTTAAAATAAGAACGTTGCTATCCTGGGAATTCAAAACTATGTAGTTATGTCTGCTTTGATTCCGGCAGATTAACGAACAAGATGCCGTTACCATTTATCAAAGGCTTGGCTTCTTATATCTCATAACCCAAGTGCTTGGTATTCGAAATCTGTCTTTGATGCGCGTTTGTGCATTTACTTATATTAATAAACACTTGCTCATGTTTTCTTCTTGGAAAAATGTTTTCAACATAATTCAGATAAGTATATGTCCTTATAGTCATATATCATAACAACAATATTAACGGCTTAACATTTTCTAAAACACAATGAATTTCTCACACAGCAATAACTATTTCGGATACAAAGGCAAGCGTTTTTTCTTTTTCCAAATTTAATTTTTAAAGAATATTAAAAATATAGCAATTATTTGCAACAACTAAAACGGTATTTAGACTAGATCTGACTAGAACAAACATCGAACAATCCTCCACAGAAGCGTAATTTAGACGCTTCTGTTACTGATTACATTTGAAATAACTGTAGAAAATGATTCATACAACATTTTCAAAGCGATTCAAAAATTACATTTTCCCTTTGCCTTAATGTACTCTCGCTTCAACAAATGTTTTGTCTTGTGCAAATATCTAAAATAGCTTGTGGTGGAACTTGTGGCTCTTTTGTCGTCTAGCATCATGTTATCAGTAGATGATAAACTTGAAAAACAAGTGCATAAGGCGGCAAATTGCAACGCATAAAAACGGAACAAAACGGAATATAAATGACTTACTTAAAACACTAGCAAACTACTAATTCAATCAAAACATCACTTACTTTTCGAAAGGTATTACTTATACTTCATTGTTTTCAGAAATGGGAAAAATTTGTCACTCAGAAGCAGTACTTTTAGTCGATAATATAATGCTTTGTAGAGCATATGCATCTATAGCTAAAATATCACATTTACATGCATTTTCTACTCGCATAGCTATGATAGGTACACGCTATTTTTATCTTTTACTTCAGAATGAGACGTAGTACAAAATATACAAGTTTTTTTCTAATTAAGTAACATTGTGCCCGTTACTTTGATCACCTACCTACCTACGGGGAACCAATCAATTTACCAAGAGAACAATGCGTATGAATTCCAACACTGAACACATTCATGCCGCAAAATGATTATTTTAATGCAAATGTTTTATAAGCAGTAGGAACGCAAGCAGTAGCCGATTATTTAGGCTACTAATTAGCATCAAAACTTGTTGACTCTATTCATTACAATATCAAAACCATTGCAGAAATATCATTTTTTAGAAAATTGCTGGAAACTATATATTTTGAATACGCCATTTTGTTTTCTTGCTTTGGGTTATAAGTGGTAATACATTGATTATAAGGCGTGCCATAAAAAGCATAACGTCAGCTTTTATCTAAAAAGACGTAAGTGCCATTTTGGCGTTATGACACTGACGTCTTTTGAGAAAGAGACCGTCGATACATTTTCTCATTAATTCGATTCTTGATCAATCGCCTAAAGCGACACATAAGTGATAATTTGAATTTGGAGTTCCTATACCTTCTGACTCTCTTGCAAGTATTGGATTGTTCATACCTTTCCATGTATGTAACTACGGATCAATAAACACTTAATACTGCACTAAGTTACAATCGAATTTTGTTTTACCTCGTACTCGGTTTAGTCAAATAGCTTAAATAGAAACTTATATCCGATTTTAAACATATGTTTCTACCTTTTGCATGCTTCACAAAGTAAGCGGAACAATTTAATAAGTACAAACTCGGCGTCGGATCCGGGTCCGTTATGGTTGACGATACCACTAAGGTCGCAATCGGCGTGATAAGGGTAAGTACAAAAAGGTGTTGATTTAAAGCTCTCTATGACATACATAGTTCTGCGTATTTCTATAAAAATGCTTACAGACAATGTTAAACTCGTAACCTATGAAAAGAAAAATTGTGATACCTGTTTTGATCTTGCAATGAGTTCTTTGTTTTTGCATCCTTTATGATCATTTTTATTTATAGAATAACAGGTTCATATCAATCTTGTGATTAGAGCAAAGCATTAGTTCATGTTAGTCTTAAAAATGTCTTCAAAATGACGGAAACAATTTTGTTTAAAGTTTATAAGTTATATGTAGTGAACATCATTATGAACTGTCGGTTTCGTTGTTTCTTTCTGAGTTTAACGAAATAAATAACAAGAATAATTGAATAAACTTTGTCATTACCGGAACTCTAATGTTCGGATTTAACTTAATTGTAAACAGTGACGTCCCTGATCAAACGCCGCCCTCCAAGGCGGCGTCTGGTCTAGGACTGCACTGATTGCGAAGGTGATATGAGTCGCCTATAACGATGAAAGCGAACATACATTTCCAAATTTACTCGCACACATTACAGGAATAAACTTATTCGATGACGTACAATTGCGTTATTTGTCAAAGAGGCCATAATCATACAAAAATTGACAGAACAATTGAGGCGATATAGTTAATGAATGACTTGTCGATCACATTTGCAAAAACAACTCCCGATGCGAGTATTATGGACACTTATTTCACATATCCACATCTGCATCAGTTCACATTTAGTTACACCCATTAATGGTGCCGTTTGATTGTTTGTAAAATGCACCCTGTGTGTTCTGGGGAGGAATGAGATTTACCATTTCATATAATACCCATAAATGAGTTTATTTATGTTTGTATGTTTTGTGCTGGCTAAACTTCTTATTTCCTGAAATATTTTTCTATTATATGTACATTTAAACACAACATAAGAATACAGTCAATACCTGCTGCTGGTCAAATACATATTTAAACAGTATGGATCCTGATCAGAAAACGAATGATTCGGTGTCAGAACTAAGCCTTAAATGTATGTCAATCATCTTAATGGTTTTTTTTAAATATGCAGGATCAGTCATGATAATCCTTTATTTTGATAGATGATATTTATTAAGATACAAATAAAAAATGATAACCATTCTTCTCTCACATAAAGTTTACGAACGATTTGATTAATGTTTATGCAAATGTATTGTATTTCTATATAGAGATACTTACATTCTGAAACTCTACTGAAGTATGTTTTATTTCTGCAACATATCTAATCATGTGGTACTCATTTGAATATCACCCGTACTTGGGCATGGTGAGTTTTTGCATGATGTTGTCTTGTTGGGAAATGAGTTATCTTAATAATGATTTTTTATCTTATCAAATGCTCATAATAAGGTAGATATTGTTCAGATCCGCAATTGAAACGTGTTGTTGTTTGAAATACGTTGTGATGTTCATATATGAGGTTTGTTTGGCTAAATGCCTTTATTTCCCGAATAAAAATATCTATCTATATCCTGATGTAAGGATATTTGCATCAATATAGTTTGTATCATTTGGAAGGTCTTCCAGAACTTCGATCGTATTGCTACATATAAAAGATGTTCACCCTTTAATTACCCTTCATCACTCTATAAACGTCTTCTCAGGCCCTCTGTTGTACACTTTATTTGAAACCAGTATTGGAAATGGGGCAACTGTTCATTTGTTCCTAATATGTTCAAGACCATTCGAAATTAGCATTTGCATTTTGATTAGTATTTAGCCCTGTCATAAGATGCTTTCGTTTGGGATGAGTCTTAAAATAATATATTAGGCAAACGGTTAAAATGTGATATACGCTTACACATCTGCATAAAAAGCATACCAGGCTGTCTGCAAACTTGATCCAGATGAGAAAGGAGTAAATCAAGTAAGCATTTCGATAACATGTTTATAATTTTATTATTATATTATTATGTGTTCGTTATTCTTTGTGTATATTTGTATTGCCGTATATAGTTTCAATATTTCCATAGAGGAATTGATATTTTATAATGTTAACATTTATATATTTGTTAGTTGAAGATTGTCGAAAACCAGTTAAATCATAGCAATAAGTTGTCAGTATTTCGTTCAATATCGCTCTTGCAAATGTGATATTTACTGGCCTTTTCTTCGAGGTAATAGCAAATATGTTTTACAGATACAATATGTCACTCAGACAATTATAGTTTCTTTCCCAAAATCTGATTTTATAAAATGCTGTTTCTACTTTCTCGAAATAGCCTATGCACGGCTATAATTTCCAGTGTGTTCTAGACACATTGTCTATTCAACAATAAATCAATGACTTCATCATATTTGCTATATATATTTAACAGTGAATCCATTTCTCTGTAATCCGCGGAAACTATAATGTTAAGCAATATAATGCTACACGTTTAAACGCAGGGGTTCACAAAGATGGCAAATGTTGAGAACATTTGTAGATTCAAACCAACACAAGCAAGACTAAAACAACGTGTTAGGCAACGAATGATTTACACAAGTTTTCCAGCACAGATATTTTTCAAATGTAAAGGATAATGTGTGGCTTAGTAATTTAACCTTTACCGTGTCTAATCAACTGATGCCTACAATTATGACCATTTTTGATGTTTCGGATGATTTTAGATTATGCAATACTGTTTAGAAACGGTCAAATAAATGATTTGGCGCTTGACATAATTCTTCTTGTTTATGAAAAAAGTGATGAGGAAGTGATTATGCTTTTTTGGATTTTGGAGAATGATTGTTTACGTGTATAGCAATACAATCTCTGAGTTTGAGTTCCTATACAATGCAAAATGATCTTGCTCTCAATATCTAGTCTTTTCACCATTTTGGTTAAACCAACATTAGATCAACAATACATGACCTGCCGTCACATTATATTTTCATTGTCAAATGGAACACATTATAAAATCAGAAGACTCTTAAAACCTAATGTTTTTCAGACGTATTTCATGCATTATAAATCCTCCAATATTCAAGATAGAGGCTGGACAATATGATAAAAGAGTTGTTGTTCATATCCAGTATTGCGAGATTAAGAAGACATAAGCTGTGCCTTCTTCGAAGATGAAGCCTTATGTATATGTAAGCATTGACAACGACAAAATCTGTAAGGATATATTCAACATCGGTATTTTGGCAAAACTCTTAATTAAAAATAAATCTGGATCGCCTTTGTATCAATGAACTATTAAAGACACTGAAGAAGTGCAGAAAAACCTTTCAACGAACCAGTTTGCTCCATTTTATACAATATCTTTCAATGTAGTTACTAAACATGTTTTTCGTTTGACTAGATGCATCATCTCCCCCCAAAATCGTTAGCTTGTGGAAAAGTTTGAATATAGCTAAAGGAGTTAACGGATAAGCTTCATACGTTCCTTGTACAACATGCCACATAAAACGCAACAACGTTTAAAATACTGTTCAATATATATTTTATTTAACCTCATTAAAGCCATATTATCCTTCAAATTTCGTGAAAACAGCGTGATTCCCTATCATTCATGCATAAACTATGCAAAAATATTACTGTCGAATCCGTGACTCTTTCAAACAATACATAGTTAACTGCTAAGTATTAATATTGTAAACTATTGATTTCTTAGACAGATGGGACACCTCTCTAACAGCTTTGTTTACATAACAGAACGGAACTCTAGCTCGGGAGACCTCGTTTTTGAATCGGAAAGTCACGTGTTATGAATATTAATGTGCCTAT
>JAULCE010147535.1:0-11977 GCA_032359355.1 Macoma nasuta | reverse complement strand
CCAGAACGTTATGGTGAGACGGCTCTATGATCTTCGCGCGTTTTATACACCTTGGAAAAATGAAACCAACACGCTGGTAACACGCTAGCCTGTCGTTAGGAACACGTTAGTTACACGCTAAACACGCTCGTCTAACGTTTACTCATCGTTCGTCAAGCGCCAGTGACACGTTAGCACACGCTAAAAGTTTTCAGGGGTGTCATACTTAATCGCTAGAACACGCTTCTCATTCGTTAGTCATGCGCTATTCATACGTTAGTCACACGTTAGTCAAACGCCAGATGTATACATTTCACCATAAAACGCTGAAAAATTGAACGATTAGAACGTTCATAGAACGCTGACCAAAACGCTATGGTGTGACGGGGCCTTAAGACGGTCTCCCTCGCAAAATATGTTTTGCTTGTCGTCGCAAAACTAGTGCAATACTATTAAAACGATGTAAAATTCCAAATAAACAGATCCAAATGTGTCCTTCAGGCTAGTAGTACTTTTGGTGAATATCAAGTCAAATAAATGCAAACAGAGTTTTGGGTTACATGGACTTCTTACAAATTCAAACCTACATAATATAAATGTTGCACGTTGGGAAAAATAAACATCTGAACATATCTCAGTAATATACGTTTACGTGATACTGTCATAAAATTCCCAGAACTCCAAAATTCCTTCAACCCTTCGCCTGCTGCGAAAATTGTCGTCTGCTGAAAAAGTCGTCTGCTTCATTTTTTAATATCGTCCGGTTTTCTTTAAATTTAGTGAACCTATTGTCTGGGTGTCAAACAGCTTGGAGCCGGATCAGACGCCGAGTTCTCGGCGTCTGATCTGGATCTAAGCTATTTGAATAATCACCTTAGTCGCGAACAGCAGGTTAAGGGTTAAAGTCTAAATATCTCCTAAGCGAGAAAGTGAGTTATGCTATTCTGCTTGATCGTCAGACAAAAATAGGAAATAGTTTATGGCTGATGACAAGGTTCCTAATTTCTGTACTGAAGCGATGTTTTTAGATAACGAAAGATTTATACACGCATAATAAACAGTGCAGAAGCCGATCCGTAGACATTGCGGTAAGTGTAAAATGTCCGCAAAACCTTATGGTTGGTTTTTGCACAGGGCCAACCAATTTCGGTATCATTTTCCTATATTTTTTCAAATGTCTTTTAGTTGTGTCCAGAAGGCACGTGACAGTATAGGAAGCATGCTATGTATTTCTCTAAATATGGTGTTCACATTTAGGAATACTAAAATAATTTATTAATCACATAGCTTACGTCTTGATCATCGTTTGGTTTCCACGCGAAATGTAAAACATATATAATATGATAAATATCTTACGACATACTAAGCATCGTACAAGCCGCCGGGTAATCAATGAAATGTTTTGCGATCTAGGATGGTCGGGACGTTTCTGAAACGGTTTCGAGTCGGCATGTAACATGCTAATTTTGTTTAATCCACTTTACTTTTAGGCATATTTAACTCTTTTTTTTTAAACTTTGTGAAACCATTGTCCGAATGTCAAACATTTCGGATTCGAATCAGATGGCGAGATACTCGGCTTTTGATCTGAATTCAAGCTGGTTGACGATTTAAATCTAGTCACGATTGGCAGGATAAGAGACAATAATTGGCAATATTCATCAATTCATTTGATCAAATATTTTGCTTGACATGTTACAACCTAATACCAGCATGCGGTGACACTCCTTACCGTTCCCAGTTGAATAGAATCCATTCCAAAATTTTGCAGTAAGGTTCAAATGATGTCGTATTTGTTTTTTCACAAATTCATAACGTAATTCAATCAGTTATCTACGATCAAAGTCGCACTATACGAGCAACATGTTATACGTGCTGATTTTTTAACATCTTGAAAAATTGAAGTTTGATGTAAAGCATTGTAGTTTAAAGATTGTGTCTGATGTATTTTGTACTCTGTTGATTTTTGGAATGGCAGATAGACACGATTAATAAACAATGTAATTTAAACGAAAAAATCAAACAATTGCTCATCAAAAGTCAATCCTACATAATCTTTGTCAGTCCTTACCTTGTTGCAAATTGTGTTGCCTACTCATACTCAAATTGATACACTTCTGAACGTCGCCCGATGTGAAACTGTTGACAAAATGCCAAACTTTGCAAATAATAGCCATCATGAGTCGTGAATGCCGGCATAGGGGTTGAGAACCATACACGAGTTTATATATTAACCTTTCTACCACAGAAACGCATTTTAGAGCCTATTTAACTTATGCTAATTGAAATCATGATTGACGGATATGAAACTTTTGCTCGTTACTGGATTATTTGCTCTTATCAAACACATGTTCCTTTTCTTACAATGATTTCAATACAATTCAAAACTTGTTTTCTCCTTTTTCTTAGATTTTCCTAATTTTCATCAGACTATTTCTTTGTATATTTTTCTAAAAAGTATTTAGGTAAGGGTCAACGATGTGTCTTCTTCAAGTCCCTACACTTTGAACTAGTAATGTTCATTCGAGTTACTCGGCTTCTGGTCCGGCTCCAATCTGTATGACATTCATAGTAATTAAATATTAGAAAAAAACTGAACATTGTCATAAGTTCATATAATTTGTTTGACGTTTGCTTTGCGTTAGCGTTTTAACAGTAAACAATAGAGTTTATTGTACTGTAGTATCCATTCTGTTGAAAAACATGGGAAAGGCACTGTAATAGACTCAGACTGAAACGACGGTTTGCAGCAGGAACTTGAGTCTGAACGGTACCGAGAGGAAAGGTAGTCTTGAATCTTAATCAGATTTGCATAAGAAAATAAAGAAGAAAACCCAATAATCCTGTCGCTAAGGTTTTTAAATCGTTATGTTGTCTTTATGTAGATCTGACTGTCAATACATGCATGTGCTATGTTTCAAGATCCCACAGTTTTCGTTTTTATCCTTGTTGTTCTTCTCCTCTCTAATGTTATGTATACTGTTTACATAATAACGGTACATAAATGTGAGATGTCACAGGGGATGGTCCGATACTTATGACGAAAATGATAAAAGATGAAAATATGTTATTCACATTATATGACACAAAGACCTTAGGCTATATAAAGTTTAGCAGAGCCCTTTAGTCCGTAGACGCGATATTTTGCGTAACCATACCAGATGGTTATCGAAAAGATCGCGTGAAATGGAGCATTCCTACAATATTTTCAAACAGTTCAAAATTATCATTTACTTTATAGCCTTTTTATCCGATACATTCATTTAAGATTAGTCTAAAATAACAAAATGAAGTAAATGATTAATTTGTAAAGCTTGATAGAACAAGAGCAGACGATGTTATTGGCATGCTTAAGGTGTACAAGACATTGGAACTTCTCAATAAATGAAGGATGCTATGTTTTATTGTCCTCTAGGAGGAACATGCAGTTGTAACTTGTAAATTTAAATTGATTGGAACTAATTGAGTAAAATCCGCATCAGAATCCTAGTTTATCGGCGACTGATCTGGATCTAAATGTTTTGCAATATCAATAAAAGTCTTGAGTGATGAACAAATACGACTCCGACATTAAGTACCTTCAATATGTTCGAATTTACAGTATTCGTCTTACTACCTTTCAAATGTATCACGTGACGAGGTCACATGCTAATTTGAAACACAGAAAAACGAACTTGGGAAACAAGAGAAGCTAGCATAAACCAATCTTCAAGAAGCCTTTTTAGGTTGGATTATGCTGGCTTGTTTGTTTTGTGTATACATATTTCTCTAAGACGTCAACAGATTTTCCCATGTGAGCTGAACTTTGCAATGTCAGTTTTATTCTCACTTAAACGTCGTCTCATTAATTAGTATTCTTCTGTCACTCAGAAAAAAGGAAATAAACATATTTCTCTGGAGTTTTAAAGGCAACTTATTCGTGCTGCCATGCATCGATCGGACAAAACTTTCAAGAAAATGCAAATGAATAAACTAAAATACACATCACGCATTGCTATCTGAATTATCGAGATATAAATATTTAGTTGTGAAATGCTGTTCGTGCACCAGCATAGGGAAAACGAGTCAATTTCAGTAACAATTTGTGCTTTCGATTGGCTCTTGCAAGCCGATCACATCTTCTATAGAGAACTTCACAGTTCCCAGTTAGTTGAAATAGTTTATTTATTATACAAAATCATATGAGAATATTGTCTTGACAAATCTGGAAGCACGGTCAGCCAAACTTAATCCATGGACGATAATCTAATTTGTCTGAAAACGGTATCGGGAATCGCCAATAACGAAATAGACTTATTTCCCAGTCGAATACAATAACATTAATCGTGTCTACACTGCAAAAAACGCAACTACGCAAACAATATCCGTCGACGACTAATATTCTCTAATTAAACACGAATATGTCAGCAAAACATACATTTCTTGAACTTATTGAATAAACGATTTTATCAACTTCACGAAACCCGGTTTTAACATTTTTAAACAAGAACCGATTATTACGCTATATTCCAATGAAATAGGGTGTACCATTTGGATTCGTCCCGTTTAAGTTTTTATTTAATCCTTTCCTCCACAGAATCACCTAAATGCACCTCTGTAGTTGATCGCTACTAAAAATATTGTAGGACATGGAACATTTGCTCGTAATTAACGAATGCCTCATTTTCTATAATGATTTAAATACGATTCAAAAATAGCAATTTCATTTTTTCTAGATATGTTATATTTTCCATAAGATTCTTTCTTTGTAGTTAAGTTTTAAAAATTGTAGAGGAAATTATTAAAAAGTTCCCGCGCTGTACATGTGACACTAGATGTACTTGACTAACAATGCAAACGACAATCATGGGAGCACAAGCCTGAGGCATTCATAATATACCACCAATGTACCGAAGATATATTACAGGAGACCAAGATCGGTATCTAAGATTAAACCGTTTTCCCGCTTATGCATAGGTAAACAGTAATGGCGCAGTTTACAATTGATGCAGAACGTTTTGTTTCTTAAACCTAGGCTCATTATCTACATAACTGGCCTATGTCACAGCTTTGCAAAATTAAATCAAGATCCTTTTCTATTAAATTGAACACTGCTATCATTCACAGCGTAACCTTATTTTTGAGCTGTTGTTCGAATTTAGGATTGTTCGGATCCTTAACCGTCTGCGTGAAATGACTAAGTCTAAGTTAAACTGTCATAATCTATATGGTTTCCTACGCGGATCCCATGCTTGAAGTTTTATGAAACATCTACATAAGAACCTTTTTCACTTATTCAAAAAGTGACTTTTGGACATATCCACTCATCGCATGTTTGGTGGTCAACGCTTTTACAGTTGGTCATCAAGCCTCCATCTTTGCTTATGCGACGACTGGGAGGTCATAATACTCTATGAAGACTACTTTTAAACCCGGAAACAGGAGGAGTATGTCGGATCTATGTATTGTGCCCATTCTGTCGTGCACTTGATGGCTGCTCTAAATTTACTCTGATTTCTAACAAGTCATTGAGTACATTGATGATTGGCGAAAACAATGAATGATTTTTAATTGGTATGTGTTTTCCATATACATTACAACTGAATTTGCCACCAGTGATGTTGTGGCGTAGTCGGACGGGGATAACGTTTATTTACACTGTTCGTCTGATGGGGTGGTAATGGGATAAAAGTGAGGTTGTTCCATTGACTGTTCCTGTCTTCACCCAAGTTGTATGTCTGTAACCTGTCTCTGTGTGTCTTCTTATTGTTTGTGTATGTCTTTTACCTTATAATTAGAATGGTCGGATAAATGCACATTGTCGTTGTTTTTCTAGAACCACGTATATGTCATTTTCAAATTATGCACATAATTGGTTTTAGGAAAACATCCTTATTTTTTCATAAACCACGTAAGTGCCATTTACCAAATATACAGTTATGTTTTTTTGACAAAAATCGACTATCTTTCAAAAGCCACGTAAGTGCCAATTTGCCAAAATTGCACATATGTTATTTAAGAAGAATGTAAACGGCATATAGAAAGAATAAAATAATATGGAACTTTTTAAAAGAGTTTTCTAAAATTGATAATATATCAATTTTAGTAAACGAGTTTAACAAATTTCATATTGAGTGACCACGAATTGTTATATGCTATTCATATTATTAACGTTAAAAACATATACCTTCGCTATATAATTCGGCCATTTTGACGCTATTCATAATGACGTCACATACATTGATATATCACTAGTTATGAACCGAAAAATGTCTCACTCTGTTATATCACACTGGCGACGTCATGTATGATATAATAAAGTGTAGTATGTCGTTGTAGATCAGTCGCACTCTTTGTGATGTTTTATTTGATTAGAAATTTACATTGGTAAATTATATTCAAAGTGACAGAAGGTTTTAAAACACCAACTTTGTATTCATCCTATAAGATGTAGGCTACAAACATTGGGTTGAGCTTACGTTTATCATTAGCACATAGGGGTTACAATAATTCCAAATACTTTTCAGAGGTAAATAGCTTTGAGTACTTACACGGAACATCCTTACGTTCAATAATAAACCTTGGAGTGAAGAGTGTTTTGATACTCTAAATTGATATGATGTTATTGTATCTTGTGATATGTAAACATTTTAAATTTCAAAGACATGGTTGCAATTATGTATATAAAATTATTATTAAGTGCCATGGAGAAGGTATTTCTTTAAAGTCTAGAAGTATCTCATCAGTTCTGGAATCAAATGAGTAATGATCTAAAATGGCTAAATGATTAAGTGGTCTAGTTTTAACCCTTATCACACCGATCTCGACCAAAGTGATGTCGTCAACCAACTTGGCCCCGATATATGACGAAATATTCATATTGTCTAGGAGAACAGTGCATACCGATTTTTACCAGCTTTGCAGAGATTGTGTAAAACGGAACTTTTACTCACGACAAGCAAATGTTCCATTTTCCACAATCTTGCTACAGATGTTGTATGAAGACAGTTGATTCTATATAAAAATGAAAGCAAACCCAGTTGGTCCAGAATTAACAATTACATTGTAATGTACCAATGTTTCCCGGTCCGAAGAATTAAGATCAATATATTACGTTGTAACGAGTCACATTTCCTCAGTGTCTCAGAAAGCTAGGTAACTGACATATTGGCAAAGTGACACTTACGAGGTTTGTATTGAACACCGACGCCGTGTAATCAATAAAGTCCTAGGGCGCTAACCCTTATCCTAGCGCCAAGAGAAATAGTCCGCTGAATTCTCGTCTGCTTGATCTTTAAACTTTGTTCGATTCGCTTAAAATTTGATGAAAGTGTTGTGCAAGTGTCAAATAGCTTGGATCCGGATCATTCACCGAGTCACTCGGCGTCTGATTCAGGTTCTAGCTGGTCGCGATCGGAGTGATGATGACTAACGGCAACTTGACATATGTCATTACCGATAAATAATCCTCATTACTGGTAAGATAAAACCTAATTTACTCTGACGCACGGACCATGAGAGTCATCATCCATTACCTATAGTTATTCCCACTTCCTTCCTCGGAAAGTATCACTGACATGTACAGGAAGGATAGAGATCCGTGGTAACAAATTACGAGTATACATATATTTGGTCTCGTGCAAAAAAGACGTAAGTGTCATCTGGTCAAAACAATGCTACATTTTCTACAATGTTATCAAAACTAGGAATCTTTACAGAAAATGACTTAATTGATAATAATTGGAAATTCCTCAAGAATTGGAGACAATGACAGGAATTTATACAAGTTGTATTGAATATAGTGGAACTCTAATGACAGTAAGAAAGTTTTAACTGAAACTTTATCCCAATTCACCGGAACCTTACTTATAAGCTGTAATTTCCAGTGATACCTAATATCATCAAGCCTATCAAAAATGCTTAAAAAGGATGCCGCACTATATTCTAGTTCCATACAAAGGAAATCGTAAATTTAGAAAAGACAACATCTCATGCTAAACGGGAAAACGAAATAGAATTAAATAACAAGTCCTCCTGGCAACACATACACCAATTACCATTTAAATGTTGCTTAGCTACGGGCACAAAATGGTTTCAATATAGACTGTGCCACGGGATCTTAGCTACCAACGCCGTCCTTCAAAAGATAGGTATACAAGATTCAAATAGTTGCTCCTTCTGTAAACTGAGCCAGAGACCCTATGTCATTTATTTGACAATATTATTATTGTTCTATAGTCGATACATTTTGGACTGAGCTCATGCAATGGCTTTAGTCTAAATGCAACAACCTGAACAATGTCATACTCTCTAAAACAGATGTTATGTTGGGTATAATTACAAATAACTAAACTTACTTAAGACTAAATTTTATTTTGATAAATGCAAAACAAAACAGATGCAAATGTAGATTAAACCAGACACTTCTGATGTTGGTTATATATAATAAAACTGGATTTAACCTCATACGATACTGAGACATATATTGCCTATAAAGATGGTCTGAGTATACGAGCCTATTCTGTGAGTAAATTCACATAATGAAAGATTTTATACACACATATTTTGTACTAATTACGTTCTCTTAAAAATATATGGTGAGCCTGACCGTTGCACTGTTTGCAGTTTTGAAAAGATATGGATATTCATATATATTACATGTATCGTATTGCCACCGTTAGACAGCTTCTATTAGCCTAGTATCTCTTTTACTATTGATATTGGTAGCAAGTTTGTTTTCTTCCTTTTGCTTCTCTCTATGTATCTTTCTTTCATCCGTTTTCTCTATAAATAGAAAAAACAGCTCTCTATGAAATACTTAAAAAACATGCTATAAGTTGTTGATTTGTGTATGAATTTATACTTTATGTATTGTTTATACATGTAAAATGTACCTATGTGAAAAAATAAGATTATTATTAAAAAATGTTTTTCAAACTATCAAAAGGGCAACTTCCTTTTGCCTCGTTTGTCATGATTTTCATCAGATTACAATATTTAACATATGAGCTAAAGGTAAAAAAGAACATTTTGTTTGTGATATTATTTTAAAAACAAAAACGAATGTGTATATTTTCCAAAAAAAACCCGATACTTACGCCAAGAATTCCCCGATGATGTAGAAGTATTGGTAGTCTAAGTATCAGCGTACAGATGCCGTAATTTAACCTTATTATTCTGAATGATTTTTATACCTCGTTCGATTTTTTAAAAAAATGTTGAAATTGTTGCCTATGTTTCAAACAGCTTGGGATCATAAGCCGGGTACTCGGTGTTTGAGCCGGGTCCAAGCTGATTAACGAAATCACTATGGCCGCGATTAGCAGGATATGAGCGTTGACGCGTTTTTATCATGCAAAGTCCGTATAGATATAAAGCAATGTCTGTCTAGATAATACCTTTATGGCCTTATTAAAACGAAACATTCTTTTTCTCAATTAGACGAGCAGACTTCCATATTTATAAACTTCTTATCATACACTGACGATATAAAGCATTGACATACGACTGAAGTTGCAATTTCAACTTATATCTACAGTATGTTGCCGTATAGAATAAGAACCTTCATAAAAGGTATCTTTCACCATTATAATATAACTTTGCTTACAAGACCAAATTGTTTTCCCCATTAATAGTCTACACTACTATTAGTCATTCAATTGAAACAAAACATGATGTGATATTTGGATTAGTGAATATTGATAATACAGGAGCCTATACGTATATAAAGCCTTTTAAAGCTTTCAGCGTCTAATAACCCTAACATTGTATCTACTATGCTATATAATATATCATATGAAAGCATCGTAATGATGAATATCTAATGGAAACGAGATGCCATTTTCGAATGGTTTTAAAATTCTGTTGAAAGTGGAGCATTTGCTCATTATGCCCGATTTCCCACAATGGTTTCAAAGGTCATGTTCTACAGAGGTGGGAACAGGTGTTTCTTTGAAATTCCAAGACTTACCAACAAATAAATAATCTGATGAAAGGGCGAGTATCAAGGCAAACGAAAAGTGCCGTTTTTGAATTGCTTTGAAACAGTTTTACGAGCCAACGCTTCATTGTTTTCACAATTGACTACAGAGGCACCAGACGGAGCTTTAAAGACATTCGTCTGGGCCTATTTATGACCCCCCCCATTGTTCTCCCGAAGTGCAAATATAACGGGAAAACGCATGGGGAACTTAATATTTTAGTAGCTAGGCAGTCAAGCATTTTATGAAAGGCCCTGACAATCTCAGGGCACAGGTTTAATTCACTGACTGAACAGAAAGAATAATAGTAAATCAGAACTTTGTATCTCATCGTAGAACCACGATGTTGGTCTACGATGTTTGCCAATGTCTCTTTACTGAAAAGGGGAAACAGACGCCAACAGCACAAACAGACAAATAACAATTTTTGGAATTTTGTTCCCTATTTCAAAATGTTACCCTGTGGGACGGTCCTCTATATAACTTTTCTGTATACGGCTATAAGGTCCGACTGTCATGCTTTTCATAAATTTATGGCGTCAACAGTTAAGTCACGCTTGGTTGAGGACGAATGTCTTTAACGGAGAAAAGGGTCAACGGACACTGCAAATAATACAATCTTAGAACTGATTCTGCTTTGAAAAGGCTATATTTCCCGCAATATTTCAAAATACATCTAGTTTTGGATTTTTTATTTCCATTTGATGACTTTTATTTAAGCAGATGTTTTCATTGTGAATGAGTCTAAACATATAAGATGGAGTAAAGGCAATCGTGTTACTGTATAGCGACCGCACATACATATATGCAGATTTCAAACCATAATTAAATCATTACACTGTCATGTCGGTTTGCATGTGTAGATAAGTTGTTCATGCAAATACTTTTATGGATTTACGTCTCTCTTTTCAAAGATTTGGCTTTCTTAATAATCATCATTTGAAATTAATGACGCTGTTAATATTTTATTTTGATTCATTGTTTTCTAAATCTTGGACCCACTTTCACTATAGTTCTAAAGCGCTGCACTTGCGAAATCTCAAAATTCCATTTGGATTTAGTAATTAATTGAATTACAACTCCCCTTAAATATTGACTTAAAGTGAAATATTCTATTTTCGACAAACCAGCTTTCACACAACGTTTACACTTGAGATCGTTTTAAAACTCAAAACGCTAACTTCGAATATCAACTTTAAGGTATTGCTTCATCATAAATATTTTGACTGCCGCAGAAAAATATAATTATTCACTTGGAGTCAAAATTGGTGTAGTAGACATTCATTTTAGTATAGAAGCCTCAAGTTGAATTTGCAGGTTTAAGTGAAAGACATACACAATACCAAGACCTATATTTGCCCCATATGTAACTGTAGTCATATAATTGTGCAAGTTATGTGGTATTGAGTTTGTAATATTAACATGTAACTTGCACTATAGAATTGTATTAGATCAGATACTCGCATAACTGTATTACTTTCAATATATTGTTTCAACTGTATACGTGTTTACAAATGACACATGGTTTTTATTACTCATTCTGCATTAATAAATTGGCCCGCTTTCAATTCTCAAACTGAGATTTTTCTCAAACGCAATTCTTCAATGTAAAATCTAAAACTTATTTCCATAGCCACTGCACATGTTTTTACTGTAATTTTAAATGTGCAACGGCAGTCTAATGATTTTGGAGTGGCAAAATACTTAAAAAATTAAATTCCAAAGTTTTGAGCTTGCATAGAGCCTATTCGTTCAATCATTGAAACTGTTTAAGGAAACAATATTTTAATTGTCCTACAAACTAGATTGGCAGATTTAATCATAGGATAAAGTGGTGTTAAAAGATATGCAAATAGTACAGACACTGATTGGACTACTCCTGCAAGACTGGGAGTACCTACGGAAATACAGTCGAACCTCGTTGGCTCGAACTCATTGGGACCCTCGAAACAAGTTTGACTTAACCAAAGTAGAAAATAGATCATGCAAGCTATGTCAAATACACCTTACAAGATCCACATCTAAAAGCTAACCTACCC
>JAULCE010147424.1:0-11978 GCA_032359355.1 Macoma nasuta | reverse complement strand
ATCAACAAAAGCATTTCAGAGCGCCGGATCCGAAGAGATCTTCTGATACGTAGAATAAGTAGTAGAAGGTATATGGTCTATACTAGCGCTGTTAGAATATTTATCTATCTCTACCATATATATATATATAAAAAGACATTTCGACATTGTATTATTTATTTATCATGAGAGATTTATCATAAATCGTGCACTAGTGCATATAATGCTCTTGGACATACAGTCGAACCTCATAAGTTTAAACCAAACGTCATGTTAAATCAAATCGAAAGTCTTATTCAACTAGAAATGTGTCCATATGAAACATATGCCCCAAAAATTGCCACTTTTCACAACATCAAGACCCATATCTCCGTTAAAGTGCATTGCAGTTGGATGAAAATATACAGGTGCACAAATTTGCATGCTGATTAATAAGTTCCCAAGGTTGTATCATTCTAGCAGTAATGGTTTCAAAGTTAAATGCGACACAAACTTAAAATTCCTTATTTTCACAAAATCAAGGTGTATTACTATTTTAATGTTAAATGCGTGGCGGTTGGATGAAACTACCAAGATCCACAAGTTAATATTTCAATGAATCAAGTCTGTAGTACAAGTGCTTATAGAGTTATACTCGACACAAACCTTTAAGGACGTACATACGCATAGACGTACATGCGGACGAACGGACGTACATGCTCACAAGAGGGTCCTTATGAGGTTCACACTAAAACACCCCTTACCCTAATCAAAGCCCATAAGTAGCTGTTTTGCACCCCACAAGTACATTTAATCCTTCGAGTCAGTTCCGTACAGGTTAATTGCTTAGGGTTCCCCACAACTCCCAACTTGACAGGTTAATGTGAGAAATGGAGCACTTGCTCGTACCAAGCAAATATACTAATACAATATCTATATTTTAAAATCGAATAAAAATGACATTTTCCTTTTGCCTAAATATTCATCTTTTACATGATATTCTTAAGGTGGATAACTCTATCTGAAGCATTTGAAGGAATGGGTTAATACTGTATAAATGAACATTCCACGACGCTATTCCTATACCCTGTCTTAGCATTATATGGTGGCATGCCTGTTAACAAATAAACAAAAACGTGTTTTGTCCTATACCAGATGGTAGGCACACTGCTCGTTATAATATGACAGACCCATACATAACTATTTTACCAAAGATAAATCCACCAAACAGATATATACGAAACAATGGCATAGGCAATATATATGTAAATAAAACTGTCTCACAAATGGAAACAACAAAAAATATCTAACAAGTTTTGTAATGCTTGATATAAAAAGTGTCAAAATTAACTAGATACATGTGTCCGGACAGGCACATTCGGGACCATACATTTATTGATAAAATGAATATCTCGTCGTTTTCCACGTATGTGCCACGTATGTGCCATATTTGTTTAAAAAATCCCCACATACATCTGTATAGGCGAATACCGTCGAGTAAATATAGGTGTTTTTGTTTAAGACCACCGACGATATGTAAGTTTTTTTTAAAAATAAGAATCAGTACAGGTTAGCATGTTTATTTTACTTTATGAAACATGACGGGTCGGCGGCGTTCGTTTCTGACTAGAATTGTTTGGAACACTACCGATTACAGAAACTCTGTTGTGTTTGATATACAGCTTACTTGTCAGGTGAAAACCGAAAACATTAAGAATGAAAAGGCAACACGACAGATGTTTTTCACAATTAAGCATTTGACTCATTATCAACTGAGCCATGTGTTAATGTAAAGGCCGTCCCTTATAGCTAAGTGGTTAGATCGTCCGCTTAGGGATCTGGAAGTGCGGGGTTCGATCCTCGTGCCGGATCAAACCAACGACTTGAAAATTGGTAGTAATGATGCTCAGGATTTCGGGTAAGAATTGCAAACTGGTTCATCGATGTCAGAATAAAGTGGCCGGGTTGTAGTCCCAGGCGTACCTCATAAGTCACAAGTTTTCGTAACTGCTGTTGGTGCTATAGTACAGAACAGAGCAGAATATTCATAAGCTTGTACAACAAGTACATCTTAAATTCATATACACATAATAAAAAAACATTTGTCACGAAAAAAACAATAAATTAACTATCATAAATTAGAGGATGAACCATTTCATTCTACGATTAAAGGCAAATTCACAAATGTACATAACTTTGCGAGAATGAATACCTGTATCGTTGCACTTAAAAGCATGTTTTCCCGTCCAAGTACGATTTTGTTTGTGTTTTTAAAATAATATAATATGTTAATGTATAACCTAAAAGAAAGTCTCGTGAAATAAAAATGGCACAACAATTAAATTTATCAGTGATTAGATTGATTGAAGCCGTCCGGACTGTCTCTTATTTGAATAAGCATGCACTCACTTCGGTACACCCCGGTGTAACCAAATATGAATCCCTTTCAGTTTATAAAATACATTTGAATGATAATAAAAATAGAAAAAGTTAGCCGTAGTTGTAGAGAGGTTCTTCATTTTCAGAACTATTTGGAGGAGTGGAGGATCGATTCACGCTCAATACTAAAGTTTTTTTAATATCATTTATTTTGCATACTTACAAATGCGTGAAATTGTCTTGTGTTTTGTATGCATCTATCGTTAGATGATTTAGATTAGTAAAACTTGAAAGAATGTATTCACTTTGGTTACTCGCTGGACAGGTGGACAATGTAGTACTGTAGGGATTTGCGTGCAATATGTAGCTTCATTCTTTAGACATTAAAAAACAGCTTTCGAGGAACAATTGACGTTGGATTCTGAGGGAGACAACGTCAGTGAGGGAATTGACATATTTTGACTTTTGCATCTAGTGTAACCGAACCAAATAGCATGTACCTTATGTCAATTACGAAAATTATCTTTTAGAGAAATGAACAAACATGAAGAGAAAGATTCGCATTTAAATCTGCTCTGTTTTATATAGCAGGTATAAATATTTATCTAATAAACACACACACAATCATGGTATTTTTATATGCATGTAGTAACATAGGTACATAGATACATAGGCACACTGATACACATATCGTATAACCTCCCGATGCGTGACGAGGGTTTCCGAGCTTGAATCCGTAACTTTTTATATGAACACATCTAGCTAAAAGAGTCTCCAGTCTTTTTTAAGAAATCGATAGTTTAAACTTTCGATACCTAACATTCAAGTATGTTTATTTGGAAAGGTTCACATATTCGGAAGTAATATTGTTGATAGCGTATGCATGCGTAAAAGGGAATCTCACATTATTTTTCGAATTTTGAAGGAAAATGGTTTGAAGTTATTCGATAAGTGTATACATACAAGTCCTAGTATAGAAATATCGTTTCATATTAATCGAAACACGGACATTAACACAGAAATTGTAGTTCATCATCTCTATCATTCATATTGCAATTAATACATCTTTGTTCATTTCTAGGAATTTTATTTGATCCATATATTCCAGTGTGAGCTCTAAATGAGTGCGATGAAACCCCAATTCGGACTAGAACTTTCCTAAGATCTAGTGGTAAAACATTAAAATAATTTTATAACCAAAATTTCATCCTGTTCATGGTCATATATATTCTAAGTAGTGCTAGACTTAGATTGAAACCCTTCTTGTAAGAAACTATCTATTAACTTTTGAGTAAAAATATTAATAAAACTTTTCTCGTTTTCCAGTGCAGGGTTTTGATATACATCATTAAACCCATGCTCATTTAACAACTTTAATATTCGCACCCAGTTTTTCTTAATAGTAAAACACAATCTCAAAGTATTTGTTTTAATGATTTTAAACCAATATTTTGGTATACGAATATAACTTGATAAATACAATGGGTGTCGTTTTAATTATCTATATACTGCTGCATTTGAAGTATTAATTTTGACGTAAAGAATTGTCTTTAACAACTTAAGATGTATTCGCTCAATTTCTTTTGATTTAACGAATCCCCATATCTCTGTTGCATTACTTAGTATTGACCCAAAAAACGAGTCGAGTAATTGACATAATAGTTTAGGTTTCAATTTAGTTTTCGACAATTTATTAATGAAAAGTTAAAAACTTAAAGAGCTTTACCTACTAGATGCTATTTAAACATTGAAAAGTTACCAGTATAATTTAAGACTACACTGTGGTAGTTAAACTCATTTACAACTTCTAATCATGTTGTTATATGTGAAAACCTCCTTTTCGAGCAGACAACACGTTTACTGAACACCATTACTTTAGTTTTTTGAGTATTCACTTCAAGTCGCAAAGTTTTACAATAATTACCAAGAAGCTCGAGGCTAGGACTTATTTCTTCAGGAGACTTGCCTAGAATTACTCTATCATCAGTAAATAGTAACAAAATAAGAAATCATTTTGAACTTCATTAACATTATACACAGGCGTCTTCTCTGGCCATATACATGTATATACATCTTTGACTGTTTGGAAATATGCCCTTTCCAGCTTTAACCAAATAAAAGAGTTATAATAATCTCGAACTCTCAATACACACCAACACCATTGCTTGATATTTTCTTTAAAAATTATGTGCGATGAAACCATCAACATCTATTTGACTACGACATTGTCCATATATCAAATGAAGTCACAATATGGGCCACGTCACGCGAAAAGGGGCACTCGGACATAGCAAACAGTGTAGCTCCAGACAAGCCGCCACGTCACTGACGTGGCGGCTGGTCAGAGTCTGCACTGTTTGCAATCTTAGAGGACATCCAATTCTACCTGTAAATGAATACAAATTGTAAATATCGTGACTAGATGCTGGAATAATAGCGCTGAAAAGAGCCGAGTCAGCGCTTTTTTTATATGTCCGAGTGCCTCTTTTCGCGTGACGTCGGCCATATGGTCTAAGCGGAGCATCTTTACAAGTTGTGTTTACCATCGGCAAAACAAGTACAGATTATAGGCATGGGATTTTCAAAAAGCTTTTTGATGATGGACTTTACTGTTAAATTATGAACATCATATGAAAACCTGATGCATAAAATATTTCAGCATTTATGTACTACATATGGAAACCTGGTGGTATAAAATATTTTAGCATTGATGTACTACATATGGAAATCTGGTGGTATCAAATGGTTTAGCATTGATGTACTACATATGGAAACCTGGCGGTATCAAAATGTTTAGCATTGATGTACTACATATGGAAACATTGATGTACTACATATGGAAACCTGGTGGTATCAAATAGTTGAGCATTGATGTACTACATATGGAAACCAGGTGGTACAAAATAGTTTAGCATTGATGTACAACATATGGAAACCTGGTGGTATCAAAAAGTTTAGCATTGATGTACTACATATGGAAACCTGGTGGTATCAAATAATTTAGCATTGATGTACTACATGTGGAAACCTGATGGTATAAAATATTATAGCATTGAAGTGATAATGATGAATACATTAATTGTTTTAAGAGCCAACACTATTAATATACAGCTTAACTTCGTTATTTCGAACTCGGTAAAGTCGAAGTCATGTTTTAATTAAAACTGAAATCTGAACCTTAACGATATGCCGTGTCTATGTTTGGGGAATTATATCTATAAAAGTAGAAAATAGAGCATGCAATGTATGTCAAATACACCTTACAAGATCCACATCTAAAAGCTAACTAACCCTGTGGGAGCACATAAATGATTAAGCTAAATAGTCGTAAGAATGTAATGTACAAGTCGCAAAAACAGTAAAATGCTACTTCTACACCGACATTACAATCACACGGGTTTAAATTAAGGCGAAAATAAGAAAAGTTATAGATAAAAAATAAGTTAACATAAATGATTAAGCTAAATTGTCGTAAGAATGTAATGTACAAGTCGCTAAAACAGCAAAATGCTACTCCTACACCGACATTACAATCACACTGGTTCAAATTACCAGTAAGGTGGAAATAAGAAAAAATATAGAAAAAAAATAAATATATGACTGAGTATAAAAAAATCAAGTCTTGTGGAGCTGTCACCAGTGTAGACTCCGATCAGCCTTTGTCTTTACAACTTAATGTCTCCGTAAGAGCTACACTGATTGTAGTAACTGAGACCAAAGTATTATTGATTCTGGTAAGTGTTCCCTGATTCTAGACTGCACTGGAAACACTGGCTGATCTGGATCTACACTGTTTGCCCCTCCATAAGGAGGTTTTGGTAGAAGTATCACATGTATAGGTTATTCTTAAAATATATGCAAAACTTATGAGCTTGAACTTTCAACCCTTTACCACATAGAAACTCCTCTGTAGAACATGACCTTTGAAATTATTATGGGGAAATGGAGCATATGCTCATAAAATCAGCAAATGCTACATGTTCCACAATTTTTGTCTCGCCATCTGTGAGGGAGTAAGACATAGCCCACCTGTCACCATGTCTGTTGAGTGTGTCTGTCCATTAGTCCGTTCCTGCATCTGTGCATCCATCCAACTATGTCCAGGCTGTAACTTCCTTGCTGACTAATGGAAACTCAAATAACTTTTTTGTCATGAGCTGATGTGCTGCATACAATAAACAAGTCTGTACCTACTAAGTCAAGGTAACAAATTGAGGTCAAATTTGAGACCAAAAGGCCTTGTCCAGGGTGTAACTTCCCTGCTGATTGAAGGAATCTCAAATAACTTGGCACAATTTTATAAGCAAATGCTCCATTTCCTACAATGTTTTTAATATTCAACAGCTAAAGAGGTGCTAAAAGGCCCTTCTGAGTGTTATTTTTAGCTCTACTGGCCAAAGGTCAGAGTCCTTATGTCGTCACATGGTGTATGTCGTCCGTGCATCCAATTCTTGTTTATGCTCTACAGTCTTCAGTTTTGATCGTATCTCAATCAAACTTATACAGTAGTTAGATATCCATGAGAGCTCAGTTCCTTTCGAAAACCATGGATTATGGCCCTTGAATTAGTAAAGATTGATAAAATCGTTTTATTTACTCCATAAAGTCCTTTTTTTCAGATCTTCACCTAACTTATACAGTAGATAGATATCTATGAGAGCTCGATTCCTTTCGAAAATCAGCCAGACCAACCCGTGCGCGCGACTGGATTATCTCCCTTGAAATTGTCAATTTCTGCTATATTTCAGCTTGTTTATGTGATAAAGTCTCCATTTATTTTTCGGATCTTCACCAAATTTGCACAGTAGTTAAATAAGGCTCGGTTCCTTTGAAAAAAAACAGCCAGATTTGCTCATTCGCGAATGGATTATCTCCCTTAAATTGTCAAAATCGCTTTAATTCAGCTTATTTACGCCATAAAGTCCCCATTTCAAATTCAAGCTTCACCAAACTTATACAGTAATTAGATATCATTGACAGCTCGGTTCTTTTTGACAATCAGCCATATCAACCCATGCACGACTGGATTATCGCCCCTGAAATTGTCAAAATTGCTATAATTCAGCTTGTTTACGTGATAAAGCCTCCATTTCTTTTCTTATATTCACCAAACTTACACAGCCGTAAGATATCAAAGACAGCTCGGTTCCTTTCGAACAGCAGTCTCCATTAATTATCCGATCTTCACCAAACGTTGTCTTATTTACTTTCCCTTTGTTGCCCATACGAACATGCTTTGATTTAAAAATGATCAAACTATCCAAGTCAGTAGAGCACAGCCTCTTGTTTACAAGTAGCGAAGGAATACATGTCATGTTGACAGGCAGTTTATCCCCAGATTTTTCATGGATCCGATCAATCATATTCGAATAACAGACTAATTTTACGTCCCCGCTGTAAATGTTAACAAGGTTCCGATAATAGAAAAGAGCTGCTTTCATCAACACAGTTCCTGGCGGCGATTTATACAACGCCGATACATATGCGGTGTGCAAGATGTTCCTCCGTTCGAATCGCCAATGTCTCGTTGTGTTTTGTATCTTTGAATAAAGTGTTTACAACTTATTTGGTTTGTTTGATTTATTGAGAGTTTGTTTTATGAGCTTGCAAATTTGATCTATGGCAGAGGCCAGTGGAACAGTTAATCTAACCAAAAACATGTCTCTGGTCTGACTCGGCTGCGGAAAACTGTTTCGTCCCCATGCGCTTTCGATTTCGACTTCACCGTTTACCAGTGCATAACCGGATAAACTTTTACATTTAGGAAATTCATCATGGTATTCGGTGAGGGTTTATTGCTTCGAGTGATGGAACAATCTGAGTCATCCCTCATCTTGTTGACGATTCTGAAAGTAGAAAATAGATCATGCAAGATATGTCAAATACACCTTACAAGATCCACATCTTAAAACTAACTTTCGTTAGAATGAAATGAACAAGTCGCTAAAACAGCAAAATGCTACTTCTACACCGACATTACAATCACACTGGTTCAAATAAAGACGGAAATAGGAAAATTATAGATAAAAAATATGACTGAATATAAAAAAATAGAAGTACTAATTAACAAAGCAATATATCAATTACCACACTGACACCAAAATCCCACTAGCTCAAATATCGCGAAGAAGAGATGTTAAATCGTAAGTACACTTCACAAGTGTTCACTACTAAAATACACTATCAAATTTCAATAAGCCTCGGACACCCAGCAAATAATAATACAAACCAGCTACTTTTATTTCATATTATACAGCACACAGTTGTCCATGCATACTATAGGATAGAAATATAGCCATGCCATTTTATGAAAATGCAAAGTAAACAATTGTAAGCAAGTTTTATTGCACAAGTATTTCACACGCACAGCAGGGTTACCTGTCGGCAAAACATTCCAATGTGGAATTAGCATAAATAATTAAGACTGAATGCAATGGGGAATGAATTAAATTTTGAAGCAAGAAATGGTTGCAAAGAAAATGAAGAAAGAAAAATGAATTTCTACTCACCCCAGAGAAACCGAGCCGCGCCTCCAGAATACTGTGCCAAGTAGCAGTTGTTTTTTCCAAGTCTCACTAAGCCAGTAACCTAACCAGTTTTGCAATCTATATTTATACCTAACTATGTCTGTCCCAATTTGGAAGGTTCTAAGTGACCAAAAGTAGAACAGCCCATATCATAACTGACCAATCATAAAGCCTGATAAGAAGATTTGACCAATCATCGTGGCCATTACTGTAAAATTCTGAACAATAGTTCCTCACAAAATCCAGAGGGCTATAGCGGTGGATAATGTATACTACCTTACTACCTGATTTAAACCCTGATTTAAGCTTTACATTAAAACAAAGTTTTTATCTTCTAATACAGTAAACCCACTCTGTGACAGCGACATCATGCCGCCCAAAGACACATGTACAAACTATTAAAATGTTCAAATTAAGCTTAAACTTTTGCTGACTAGCATTCAATATTTATAAATATAAAATATAGTCCATTTTCGGTGGCTTGAGCACTCATAGCTCGAGAACCGTACACGGCGCAAACTGTACGTGAAGTTCCGGCCGTAACTGTTCTTTTTTATGTAAATTTGTTTTCAAACCCGTGATGTTGTATGTCTCGAGAACTCCGGCAGAGTCGAACCGGCTTTCGGCCTCGCTACTGGCATTTCAGTTGATATTATGTTCAATCACTCGAGCCGACAAAAGGTGTGAAACTCTTTCTTAAAACTTGTCGATCGCGGCCAGTGTAATCGTCGTGTTTTGACACCTTCTTTGTGCCCCGAACAACTGTCACACCGTTGACTGAACGGTGTGATAATTCGGCGGTGAAGCTGTCGCCATCTTTGTTATAGATACAGTTGGTTGCGTACCAGCCAACTGTAATCTTGACGTTTCTGACCGATTCATTTCTTTAAAAGATAAAAATTCACGTCGGGTTGAATACGACATAAGTTTAAAATACGCAATAACAAAATGTAACGCAATTTGAAAAAAAAGCCCGCCATGGAACGATGATAATCGATATGCTTCGCCAATTATACTTTTTTCCTGGCTTTATACTATGAGAGAACGAAGTAACCCTTTTTGGCTTTTTACCCCAAAATATAAGTTTCCATTGCATATTTAAGACAAACCGCTAAACATGGTTGTTTTAGCCATAACCTCATTATCATAAACGCTGATGTCGTAACAAAATGTACCGACTTTAACTTTCAACATTCTTTGGAGCCGTTTCCAATTCGACTTCTGATATTTCACCAAACGTGATTTACAAATGATTTGGAGTCCACATCAGCTAGAATATTGAAATTATTCCTCGGCAATATTAAGTTTAAAACGCGCGGATTCTGAAAACGAAAGTAGGCTGCTATATTTATTAGCTAAAAGGAAACTAACGGAAAAATGCACTCGCATTGTTCAATTAAGGAATGTGCATTTTGTCTGAAGTTTTGTTAACCCTCTGAACACGAACAACCTGTAAGTAACGCCCAGTTGTTATATTTATATCAGACACAGAACTCAATAATAAGGTGATCATAATATAACAGTGTAAGATTAATGCGCGGTATAAATTACCTTGTAAGTTGGGTACATTATGGACAAAACTCCGATCATTTCACTCCCTCGAGCATCTGTTTTACTGGAGCCAGGGTCACAACAAAGCGTGTTCGAGTCACCGAAGTGTGACTGTAACCTTATCGGTTATCTAAGCTGATAACCTCTAATAAGGTATTACATAAGCCCATTCATGTTCCAGATCCGGGTGCGGTTATTTTAGCCATACATTGCATGGCTTAAAACTTAGGTATTTGATTAGCGGAATACAGTATTTTATTGTTGCTCTGATAGTGAAGAATGCATTGCATTACATTACAACCATTAGATGTGTAAATATTAGATATCAGCATTCATAAAAAACAGCGTATTACTCAGAATTGTATAATCAAGAAGGTAAGCTCATCCACATGCAATTGTTGGCCAAACAGAACAATAATTAATAAACTTACAACAGTAACACTTACAATACAATCTATATTCAATTTTTTATGATTAAAAAAAATCTGCATGATATCAATTGTAAATGACCAACGTCATAGCAAATACAGATTTGCTAACAGCTCAGGCCAAAATATCCTTTTTTCTAATTTAAGCTTTAAAATCCACAATTAATACAAAAAAACATCATTTCCGTAAAAATGTACAGCATTGTATGTGTTATTACATAACTCATATTAAATTAAAAGTACAAATTCTCTTTTCATATGCGTTATCATTTTATTGGTATTCAATGGCCTAACAGGCTTTTCATTGACTGATATCTTTTCAGTATGACCACTTTAGATTGCTGCCTAAATTTCGAACTCATACTGATGAAAAATATCGGATTAGTTATTGTGTTCACTAAAGGTAATAAACAAAAAAACAGATGCGCGATGTTTTCTTTGAAGGACAAGGACTGACGTTTTTCCCACAAAAACATTCCAACAAAATAAGGTATCCAGGTTAAAGTAAACACAATTGCCAATAAACACGTGATCAACGTAATGCGATTGGCACTTTTGATAAGGTTCTCGTCTTTTCTGTAAGTGCTTATGACTTGCTGACCGGTTGAAATATATCTGATGGTTGTGTTCCTGTCCGCCATATTTTTACTTCTTGTTTGATCTTCCATCTCCAAGGTGCTGTTATTTTGAGATGAACTTGAAACTTGAATATGTTCGACATTGACTCCTATTAACGCTTTTCTCATGGCAAATCCAATCTGAAAATAAAGTTGGAAACTATTCTTATAAGTTCGAATCCGAAGTTCGAATTATATAAGCCTCGAAATATTTTGATTTTATTACTAGATTTTATTGTAGTTGTAAATTCGGGAAAATGGTCTTCTTGAATTGCAAATTAAAGTTAAATTTTCTTTAGAACGGTCAGTCTAGGTTTTAACTCGATAACATTCCCATGTCTTTAGTTCATAGAGTAATATTTTGGCATTTTCTAGATTGTTTTGAAACAATTTAGTCACTGTTTAATTAAATGTGAAATACATAGAAATAACAAGAGCAACGCAGAGCGAATGCCAACGCTCGTCTGTTTATTTAGGCCAAAAAACAGGCATAACTGAGTAATTATTAAAGCCATAGT
>JAULCE010147313.1:0-11978 GCA_032359355.1 Macoma nasuta | reverse complement strand
CGTGTCATATGATTTTAGTCAACTCGTTTCATAAAAACAATATGAAACTAGGACTCATGAAAGATCCTCTATTTATCATAACCTTACTTAAGATAAATCGCAATGGCGAAACATTGAGGAACTAGCCTACTGAGGATACATTAAATCTATGACAGGGATACCTTGAGCCAAGTTATTTGAAATCTGGGGGAACATGCAGCTATCGATGATGTTACAAAAACATTAATCATAAATGTACCTATTATTTAATTAATTCACCTGATACAGTGAGAACAGTATATATCGAATATTAGTCATATCGTCATTGTTCAATCTCATTTATAATTTTGAATAAATTACGTAATTATACTAAAGTAGACTTTTGAATTCAGTGAGGTATAGAGAAGACCACTAATGCTTAAATGTGTTATACTCTATTCTACTAGACAAGAAAACAACAGATAGTTAATTGACATTTACATAATGTCCTTAGTGAATATCGAATGACAAAGGGTATAAATCGTATAGGTATATGTATTTCCGCTAAATAACGCCACCTTCTCTGACGTCATACATCAGCCACTTGAAGTCGTCCTGATGTCCAGTCTGATACGCAGTAAAGTTTAAGTCTATAACCTAACTTCGGATGTCTCTGTTCCACTCACTGAAATTTGGCATTGTCGTAACTGAAGGGAGCGTGGCAAAATGACGTCAACATGACTCCATAGGCTCAAAAGCAAAAATGTAAAACACGCCAATATTTGGTTTTAAAACACTTCAAGCTAATTTTGATTACTAAAGAGTGTTTCTAAAGTGGTTGCGTCTGGAGTTGTGTTATTAAGGTAGCGAAACTGACTATCAGGGTTAAAAGAACGCATGGAAAATCTATCCAGTTGCGTTTGCAAAAGGGAGATCCTTACGTTATCTCGTTGAGAATACCAAATTAATAATTGTAGGTCTTGTAATCGATTCCTTTGAGCCAAAGGACGACTAAATGCGTGATCCGATTCAGTTGATTTGTGTAAACTATGTGGCCGAATATAGTCAATAATGTATTGCGGTTATGTCGAGTTCCGGTCTCAGAGCCAAAATAACGTGCGTATTTAAAATGCTAATATGTAATAGTTACCGTTCGAGGACGAGGTGTTCCAGTCATTTACTGCCCCGGCAAGAAAATTATTTGAAAACCGAGCGAGCGTAGCAATTTATATTAAACTCATGCAACTATGATATCGAACCATTGTTTGTTTGCATTCTATTTAGTTTGTAAACGTTGCCTTTAGATTGTGGTAAGCCTATGATTGATATATGCACATTTTGAATGAGGTTAGTTTGTATTATTTTGAAGTAAACTAGTAGTAGTAGTAGTAGAAGAAGAAGAAGTAGTAGTAGTAGTAGTAGTAGTAGTAGTAGTGGTTGTTGTAGTAGCAACAGTACTACTAAGTAGTTGTTGTAGTAGTAGAAGAAGAAGTAGTAGTAATAGTAGTAGCAGCAACGACAGTAGTAAATATGCAGTAGTAGAAGTAGAAGTAGTAGTAGTGCGGTGTAGTTGTAGTTGTAATAGTAGCAGTGCTGCGATGATGAAGTGTAAGTTGGCTATTTAGGGTATTTGTTTATAATATATTTTCTAAAAAGTCCCTAGATCATTTGCCCTTATCCTACCATTCATGACTGTGATGTGTTGCAAACAGGTATAATACAGACCAGGCGCCGAAATGACCCAGCGTCTGATGAGGATTCAATCTGTTTAGACACTCGACCAGCTACGTTTATAAGACGAAAATATCCGCAGCTCATGGCAGCTGTAAAAAGTTTATGATATGTATTTTACCAATGCGAACAATGTTAAGCCTGATCAGAATTGTCATGAGATGCTCTGTTTATATCGATCAACTCTAAGACTATATTTTGTCAATCCCAGTAAGACACGATTATAAAGAAAGGCAGGAGTGGCAATCAATGAAAACCCTAATGAAATGAGACGCGCGGTGGTTATCGATGCAAATGGCCAGGGTCTAAACCGTGTGAAATGTCTTACGGAGGTTTGGTCTGTGAAGTTGACAGATTTAAAATACTGATAACAATTACAGTTCAAACTGTGTTATCCTTCATTTAGCTAAGCAGACAGAGTTGTGCTGGTTCTCAACTATTGGCCTAACTGCCGATAAATAGCTTTATGTCGGTCACAATAGGATTATGTTTGGTTGTCAATGCCATTATTTGGGCGGATATAATCCGTCAATAGACTTGGACGTTCGCTACAAGTATGGCGCTGTTGTCTTATATTGTCGGTTTTTCTTCCAAAATAGCGTATCTGACATTTCAGCAAAATGACACATAAATGTTTTTGTCAAAAATGGTCGATGATCGTCAAAAAACAACACGGCTAATGTACCAGTTTGGCACCATGGCGTACTTTAGAAGAAAGCGTCGATGTATGGTTTATGTCCCTATCATGGGTTATAAGCTAAAAGAAACCGAGAGTTTTTTTTACCTCATAACTCAAAACCAACATTTTCAAATTAAACTTTAATCACTTTTGCTTAGAAAAAATGCACATATCTATACCAATTCACATAACTCTGGCTTAAATAATTATTCAGTCATGCCCCCTTTTCCGTCATAGTATTTCGCTCTGTGGTGCTCTTCTGGTTTTGCTAACAAGGGAACCAAATCCCATAACATATTAACCCTTAGCCTGTTGTTCGCGACTACTATGATAATTCAAACAGCTTGGACCCAGATCAGACGTCGAGTTACTCGGCGTCTGATCTGGATCCAAGCGGTTTGACACTCAGACAATGAGTTCACCAAATTTTAAGAAAATCGAACGATATTTAAAAATGAAGCAGACGACATTTTCAGCAGACGACAATTCTCGCAGCAGGCGAAGGGTTAAGTGGTCAAACTGGTTTCTATATAAGTCTGAAAACGTAAAGAATATTCATGATATCGACTCTGATCAGAACTTATCAAGAAAGTTACTGCTAAATTAACTCTTTACTCCATACTCCTTTTTATACCCATTCAAAGTTAAAGAATACGATGAATAGGCAGATAATATTTGCTTTTAAGGCTCTTGGGCCCAATCTGACAACAATAACAGCTGCAACAACTTGATCATGTCAAATAATTTCTTAACATATGATCAATTTCAGAGATGCTTGACCCTTGCAGGTTTCCCCAAATATCAAAACTGATATTGACCGTTTCATAGTATTTTTCATAACCAATGTTTGGGTCTGTCTATTATCGTATGCTGGGTAATTATACAGATTGTGTTTTAAGAATAACCAAGTGCGTATACCCTGGTCAGTGGGCTAGAGCCCCCTGATTTGGGTCCTCGCTGTCTGTAGAAGTATATATTTTAGTCAGCAGGGTTGACCGAGTTCAAATGACAGATACACATTGCAAATCCATTTTATGTGATATTGTTTGCACTTTGTATTTGTCATATCTGGTATTGATAAAGGAACTTGATAATATAGAACTTTGTATTGAGTTAAGGGAAGGTCATCTGTTGTTTGATTTTAAACCATTCAATGCTGAATTTTCATATGGACTGTTCCATGTTTTGAAATATGACTAGTTTATATTGTCATCTTGGTAGAGTTCTCCCTTGATACTAAAATATGACAAACGGTGTAGCTTAGGCCACTGATCAGAAGGCTGTTACAGCCCTCTGATCTGGAACTGCACTGTTTCCAAAGAACGTTTTACTCTTTAAAACGGTTAACCCCGAAACTTCAGGTCCGGAAATTACTTTATACACGTGCACTGTGTGAACGTAATGATAACAGATGTCAAGCTATATGTCAAGTGTAATGTGAAACGGTACTTCATATGCCGAGGTTTTGTTTGGGAAGTAATTTTCGAAACCTAAAACCATTATGAAACAGGTTTGAATGTAAACTAACATGGCTGACTCAACCGAGCGACATGCACTACTCAGCAGAACTCTGGCAGCAGGATCTGACGTTGCGTTTGACTTTACTTGCCAGCCATGTAGCGGGGACAACAAAACTCTTGAAGCTGTAGGGTTCTGTGTTGACTGTTCAGAGTTCCTCTGCGATGAATGCTTCAAATACCATCTACGGCCAACACTGACGAGAAATCATAAACTTCTGGACATAGAGGAGGTAAAGAATAACAAGGACAAAGCAAGATATCAGGATGTTTGTACCGAGAAATGTGCACACCATCCTGGAGAAATTCTTAAGTACATCTGTTCTGATCATGATCTCATCGGCTGTGTAAGGTGTATGACTGTGGATCACAGTAACTGCCAAGGAGTCAAGTATATTCCAGACATAGCTGAAGACATGGCAAATGGTGACGAATTTTCTGGACTGATAGGAGAGCTTGACACTGTTTTATTGCGAACCAAGTGTTTGATCAGCAAATCTGAAGAAAATAAGGCTAAATCCCAAACTCACTGTGACAAAATACTAACAGATATAGAACACATTAAAGAAGAATTAATGGAAGCTTTAGATAAACTGATGAAAGCAGTACAAAATGAGGCTGAGAAGATAAAATTGAAAGACACACAAAAAATGGATGCAAATACAGCACTATTTGATAACATTCAGCACAAAGCTGATACACTAGCTTTAAAGTTGAAAAGCATGAAGAATAATGGCCAGTATTGCAAACTGTTTGCTGCTATGATGAAGGAGAAGCGTGACATTATGTCACTGGATGATGAACTTGACAAGGCCGCATATGACAATGATGCTGATGACTACTATTTTCAGCCAAGCACACAGCTAGAAGAGCTAATGAAATATAAAGACAGTCTTGGAAAACTGAGTCAACAGGCTGGTGTAAAGAGCAAAGCTGCAAAGGTTGGCGAGATAAGAGTAAAAACAGAAAGTGATACTTTTACATGCAATATTCGGGGATTAGTCAGTTTACCCGGTGGCAGGCTGGTGGCAGCAGATGATAACAACATCAAGGTAAAGTTGGTTGATGTTGGGCAGCCCAAAGTTATTTCTGAATTAAAACTACCAGGCAACCCTTTTGATATAACAGCAACGGATGAGACAGATGAGATTGCCGTCACACTTCCATTACAGAGAAAGATTCTGCTAGTCAAGATTAGTGGGGACAACACTCTGCTGAAGCACACGCAGATAAAGACTTCTGACTGTTGCTGGGGTGTAGCCTCTGCCAGGGACAACCTTGTAGTAAGTCTTAAATTACCTGAGAGACTTGAGGTCATAAATAAGCGTGGCAGTGTGTTACATAAAATTATCCATGATCAGAATGGGAAACAGCTATTTAGTAATGTTTGGAATGTAGTTGTCAGTCAGGACAGGGGCTCTATCTATGTTCCAGACTATAAAGAGCACACAGTGACCTGTTTGTCACTGTCTGGAAAGGTGAAGGCAGTTTATAAGGACAGTGACTTGAAAGCAGCAAGATGTGTTGCCATTGATGGAAGGGGAAATGTTCATGTAGGTGGTAGAGATTCCAAGAATGTTCACCAGATAACTACAGACTGCAGGAAAATCAGCACTCTCCTGTCACAGAAAGATGGCATTGAAAGGATCCATGCTCTGTGTCACAGTGCAGATATGAATTATCTATATGTTGGACAAATCAGTGACACCCTTCTGACTTTTAAATTGTCTTAGAAAAATAGAAACACATGAAAAATTGGAAAAGTTACCATTTTCTTAACCCTTTACTCCATAGATACACCTTTTGAAACCTCTGTAGAGGATGACTATTGAAAACATTGTGGGAAATGGAGCACTTGCTCAAAATGAGCACATGCTTCATTTACCACGAAAGTTTCAAAGCCATTGAAAGTTTAATGTTCTAGCAGAAAACCTTCCTAATCAACATAAACGTTGTTGTGGATGACTCTTAAAATATCATACGGAGTAAATGATTAAGAGCCTTCTGCATTATTTTCGATATAAATTAAGCGACAACCTGTCTAGGATACCACCAATTCGCTGCAATTTTAATGGTGTTTTAATACCGGTACAACTATATGTATATTTCTGAACAAAATATCTTTAATTTTATCAATATGTCAAAATATAAGAATTCTGGTGAGACGGTGACTATCTCGGCATCTTATTTGGATCCAAACTGTCAACTTTTTTTCCCGCAACTTGCAGAAGTTTACCTTTGCTGAGATAGGTCTACAAGGCTTCCTTTTTTGCTTTAAATGACCATAAGTCTAAAAGATCACACATGTCTTGTTTTTGAGTGGCCACCAAACACCGATTGACTGTATAAGATGAAAAGAAAGAATATGTGAAGCAAAATATAAAAATAAAACATTTGAACTTGAAAACTTTGTTCTCAGCAAATATTTGTTGCACAATTTCTAAAATGTTTCTAATATTTGGTGCATTATTTGAATCAATACTAATATATGCTTATTCATACTAAATTTATAAATATTTGTATTGCATTCAATACTTGTGTGTAGATTGTTTGGGTGGAATCTGTTTTTGATTTGTAATCATTAAGAATGACACTTTTATTGGTTTTAACCCTTTCCACCATATGCTATTTTAAGACTCATTTACAATGAAAGGTGTGATGAACAGAAACGAATATCTAGGAGAAAGGAAAGCATCAAATTTGAAAGGCCTAGAAAATGGAGTATTGGTAATTTTGAACAGACACTTTACTTCCCACAATGTTTTCAATAGACATATGCTATAGAGGCATCAAAATACATATATATGGAGTAAAGCTCTAGTCTTTAGCCCCTAGAGCAAATTATCATCTTCAAATGTTGTCATCTGAATTAATTTGTTATACAAATTCTATTGCTGGCACATCACTATTTAATTGTTGTTATTCATTTGTTACTAGTTGTTGTGCGGCAAACCCTGCAAGTGTATATCATTTATAAGAGGAATTTCTGTTCGATTTGATTTGTATTCGTATAGATTGCCATTGTTGTTGTTTTTCTCCCTTTACTCCATATGTAATTTGAGATTTATTCACAATGAATGTTCACAAACAGAAGAATTATCCAGAGGAAAGAACATTACCGATTTTTTAATGAGTATGAAACGTTTTTGTAATATAAATCTTTTGCTTATTAAGAGCAGGAACGGTGAATCATCACTATTATTACATGCATCCCTTTTAAAAAATTTAGTGTCGTTTCTTTGCAGTATGATTAGACTGAGTTGAGTATACATGCCATTTAGTTAGTGTACACATTAAATATTAATATTGAGTCTCCGCCCCCTTAGACTATTATATTATAATCAGCTATTGCACTTTTCCTTAGCAAACAGGTTAACACTAATCTACAGGCAAGGCAAACAGTGCAGACTCTGATCAGACGATTCCTTTTAGGAGCAATCTGATCTCAGGCTATGTTGTTAGCGTAGGGGCTTAAGGTGTATATAATTATGTTTATTAAATAAAGGGTTAAACCGTGTCTATATAAAAACAAATTTGTTAACCGCATTGTATGTAACTGTATGATATGAGATATGAATGGTATCACATGTTCAAGTCATGAATTCCGTGAAGGTAATGTTTTAAACCGATCCATCTGACATGGTACAGTTTTTGCCTTTGTCATGTTTCCGGATATACCGGTAATGTTGTTTTGGGTCTCTCTGCAGATGGCTATTGTTCATCAAACAGATTGGATTCCAATCATACTTCATATCACTCGGTGTCTGATCTTGATCTTGCTTAAAAAAAGTTTCTTGAAAATGTCAGAATGCTAGCGGTTATGAAAAAGGGTTCAGAAGTTTTACCGAATTCTGGATAATAAATGACTTACAGTTGCTGTTATTCTAACATCTGAGCGTAATTGTATGATTGTATGTATAATTGCTTTACTATGTGTATGAAAATAAACATACGGATGAATACATTTGGTTAGCTTATACTGCATATGTGTGGTATTAGAAAATATGTAATGGTTTATTGACTTGCATACAAACACCGACGTGGGATAAATCAAAATCTTACACTCGTTGTCAATTGATATCACGTTCTAATAACTCGTTCTAGAAAAAGTTATCAAAGTCCCAGGGACATTTTCCCGAACTCGTTAATACTCTTAAAACTTGATATCAATTGTCAAAGCTTTCAAGATCGTCTAAGTACTATAACACATAAGATTAACCAGATATTTTAGTATGGAGGCAAGTCTGGCTCAACACAGTTTGCAATGAGATACGAGAAACGTTAAAATGAAGTTTTAGAGTTATATATATTGCAGTTCACTACAGCAAGTGTAATTTGACTAGCCTCCTATTTATGCACTGCAGCACATGTAACTTGCTATTTGATTTATAAGTTTATTTGATTTGCATTCAATATTTGCGCTGCAGCATATATGAATTGTTGTTACATTCATCACTTCATTTGATTTGCATACAATATTTGCACTGCAGCACAGGTGATTTGTTATTATATGTACTAATTGATTTGATTTGCATAAAATGTATTCACTGCATCATATTTGAATTGCTTTTACATTTATTACTTGATTTGATTTGCATACTTTATTTGAATTGAAGTATATGTGAATTGTTATTGCATGTATTACGTGATTTGATTCGCATACAATATATGCACTGCATCTCATTATGTGAATTGCTTTACATTTATCAGTTCATTTGATTTGCATACAATATTTGCACTACAGCATTCATGCATGTGAATTGGTATTAAATGTATTAATTGATTTGATTTGCATACTTTATTTGAATTGAAGTATATGTGAATTGTTATTACATGTATTACGTGATTTGATTCGCATACAATATATGCACTGCATCTCATTATGTGAATTGCTTTACATTTATAAGTTCATTTGATTTGCATAAAATATATGCCCTGCATCATATGTGATTTGCAATAACATTTATTACTTCATTTGATTTACATACAATATATGCAGTGCAGCATATGTGAACTGTTATTACATTTATTACTTCATTTGATTTTACATACTATATTTGCACTATAGCATAAATATTTTTTTAACTACAAAATTTAATCAAAAGCAGGGGGGAATTTGTGTACGTGGTCCTTTAATTCAGTTTGTAATAAGCGGATACCTTATAATAAGCGGATAGCTCATTTATAAACGCATTCACCTCGCCATTACTAAGTTAGTTTAGTTACTAGAACATTAACCTTGTAAGGCTGGGTTCCGTTCCGCTGCACATTTTCCCACCCTGTGTCAGTTGGTGCCGTAGGTGGACTGTGTCATAGATGTCAGTACTGTCTGTTGACATTTGTCGTGTATTTATTTTCCCCGTAACTCTTTGAAGACTGGTATTCATTCGACTATTTAGTGGGAAAATTCCAGGATATGAATAACTCACAACAGGAGAGAAACTTGTGTAAGTGCACTAAGTGGTCCGGTAGCTCAGTCGGTGGATGATTGAACTTTAAACCCTGGACCTCATATGCTATAAATGACTCACATTTAAAACATCTAATGGAAACATATATGCCAATTAAGAATATTTTCAAAAATATTGTGGAAAATGGAGCATTTACTCATAATGAACAAATGCTCCTTTTTCATCAATGTTTTCAAAGCTCATTGACCAAAGAAGTGTGAATAAGCGTGTTCATGAAGTAAAGGGTTAGCTCCACATATAAGCCTGTTGATGCCTCTGTTAAAGATGACGTATGAACATACTTTGGTACTGGAGTTTTCGATTATAATGTGCAAATGCTCCATTTTACATAATGTCTTCATTACCATTCAAAGTTGATCTCAGATAGACATACTTATCATATAACCTTCATTGTAAGATAAGTCTAAAAGTACTCATAAAGGAAAGGGCTAAGGGATGGTCCAGGTTCAAGTTCATTTTTGGCTGCACATGTTCTCACCAGAGATGAATTGCTATATATATGTAAAGGGATTTCATAGTAGTATTTACATTACTTTATGAAAAAGCACACGTATGTCCTAGTTTGGAGAACCTGCTCTATCCTTTTCTCCATATGATATTTAAAGTGGTGAGCTTTAGTGATCGATCTCCGTTCGGCGTCCGTCGTATGTTGTACATCGTATTTTCACATTTTCTTTGAACAGCATCACCTCTGAAACCAATTAATAGTCGTTATCTGAAATGCTCCTTTGGTGGCCCCCTTTCAAAAAAGCTCAAAGAATTCCATTTCATGAAGAAATCTGGTTTTTAAAGCAACCAAAGTGAAACACTTAAAAAATCATCTTCTCAGAAACCATTGGTCCAATTTCAAAATAATTTCACACAAATGATTACTAGGTAAACCTCTACCAAAGAATAATGATATGTACAAAAACATGGCCACCAAGGGCGAGGCCAGATTTCAATATATGGCTGTATGAAAAAAACTTTGAATTTTTTCTTCTCTGGAACGACTGGTCCATTTTCAAAATAATTTCAAATAAATGATTCTTAGGCAGACCTCTTCCAAATTTGTTAAAAGAATTATGGTATGTTAAAAAACGTGTACGCCAAGGGCGGGACCAGTTTTCCTTATATGTCTATATTGAAAATTCGAAATTCTTCTTCTCCAAAATCCATGTTTTAAAATAATTTCACATGAATGATCTTTAGGTGGACCTCTACCAAACTTGTTAAACAAATTATTAATTGCTTAAAATTTGGCCGCAAAGGGCGGGGCAAGTTTTACATATATGTTGCTATAGAATTGTTTTGAAATATTCTCCTCCGAATCTAATGGTCCATTTTCAAAATAATTTCACAGAATGATCCTTTGGTGGACCTCTTCCAAAGTTGTTTAAAGAATTATGATATGCCAAAAACCGTGGCCGCCTACTCGGGGCCAGTTTTCCTTATATGGCTATATTAGAACGTTTGAAAATCTTCTTTTCCAAAACTCCTGGTCTATTGGCTCTCTTTCCATTTTATTCAAGGTATGATGATATGTCAAAAACACTTGGCTGCTAGGTGCGGAGTCAATTTTCATTTGACCGCTATAATATGCAAAGTTTATTTGCAATGATTCTTAAGTAATCTTTAATCAGGTGAGTGACATGACCGGCATGGTCCTCTTGTTATAATAATTCACATTGAAAGTACATGGTGAATAAAAAAAATCCAGTAAAAAGAAAAAATCAATGTCGAATGGCTTTGAAAACCTTGTGGGAAATGCTGCATATGCTCATTGTGATACTATCTATGATGAAGAGTGTTCATGAATACAGGTTTGACTAAATGGATACATGGAAATGACAGTTAATATAATATGCATCATACATGTGTAACTGTAGAGTCTCTAATCACAAACTATCATTGATAATCTTGCAAACCGTGTCCAACTTAGGCACACAAAAACGTGGGAGCTTTACTCTAAAAGATGTTTTTTTGAAAAAAGGAACACGTTTTCTTCTTTTTATATATATGACAAATAGCGCCCCCAGCACTTCGGTCAAAAGAAGTGGGAACTATTCAAAACAGTGAGGATTTAACTTATCCCTGCTCCTAGGTTGGACACTGGTAAATGCTTAAAACATGGATTATAAATTCATTAAATGTAATGAAAAAGATAATATTTGTTTTGCTTACAAACCAAAACAATTGTTGTGAATATTTTAGTTTAAGGTCTCGGTCGTTTTTTTGTGTTATACAATCTGTTGTAATGTATGCGTGTTGTAGTATTGTAAGTATTATAACTCAAATGAGTATTGTCAGGCAACAATTAATAACAGACACAGGCGTGTGCTTATTACAACTATTTAATGTTAACTCTCTGACCTCATAACATGACTGATGCTGCAGGGCTCTTATCAATTTAATAACTTTCACAATTATTCAGTAGCCCTTGTATAATTAGTCAAGTATTCAATTTCAAACAAGCATTTATGAATACACTGTTTATTATGGAATGCCGGTTGTGACATGCCACTTGCCAGTTGCCAGTTGCCAATTGCAACTTTGATATTGTCAGTTGCCAGTTGTTACTTGCGATTTATGCCAGTTGCCAGTTGCTAGTTGCCACTTGCCACATGCCACTTGCTATTTGCC
>JAULCE010147202.1:0-11979 GCA_032359355.1 Macoma nasuta | reverse complement strand
TATCCCCGTCCGACTGCTCCACAACATCAGTGATCCAGCAAATCCAGTTGTAAATTACAAGTAAAACATAGTCATATCAAAAACATGCTGTTTTCGCCGGAAATTCGCTTTATATTTTAAAGGGCTAACTACTCAAAAGTTTAGTTTCATCAATTTTACACAAACCTTTTCATCTTGTCACAAATGCTGCTGTGACCACATAAAGGGTGGAAGCATAACAAACCTTGGTTTACTAGGTCACTTTATATATATATATTTACAACAACATTCCATATAACCTGTCACATAACCCGATGTCACATTTTCATCAAAAAGACACCACACAGTTTTCGATAACGACTTTATGAAACGTTTAGTTATGAAAGCAAACAGGACGGCGATTTATACTTCACCATTTTATAACCGATGTACACAAACGATTTATCAAAGGATTGAAAAAGTCGATTTTAATGTCGCGTTGTCGCTTACATTTCGTCAATGATGTAAGTTAACCTTTTTTCTTTTCTATGTTCTTCTAATTTCGGATAAATTTGATATTATTTTTATGCGCAAAATGACGACACTATCGGGGAAATTGAGAGGGTAAACTTTTGTTTTAATTTACAAGCTGTTAAGAAAACTTCAAACCTATCAAGGGAACGTAGATGCAAATAAATTACGATTATTATAGGATGAATCGAATGAAAGGTCAGTGTCTTAGATGGAAAAGTATATCTGGTTCGTCTATGGAAAAAGTTGACGCTTGCTAAAGCTCGTCACAACCTTTTTCTACGCCTGACAAGATAAACATTTTCATCTACGGTTCAGACATAATGTTCTCTATATCTCACTTCACAGATTGTTTCAAACATGAAACGGTTTCCAGTAATTATAGGTTAACTAAATTTAATAACAATACAATACCCATCAGATTGTGAAGCGTAAAGTACAGGCTATAAATTCCGAAGTATACACATACATTCTGAAGTACTAGGTGAATTAGAAAGTATTAAGTGCGAGTAATTAACTACGAAATTTAAACCGTAAAGAGGAAATTGAGATGTTAACACCCGGGCTTTCGTACTAGATGCGTGTACTGCCATATGTCTGTGCCATGTCCTTTCTACACACGATATAGTTCGCAGTGTTCTGATACAAACAGTAAACACAACTGTATGAAAGTTCAACGTTCTTAGACAATGAACGTAAATTGCTGAAAGTAAACGCAAAATACTAGGTCAGTAGTGAGTTCAATGTGGTTGTGACTGAATACACGTTTAGAAAGGTCGAAAGCAAACGTGTTGCCACTTTTTACCTTCCATGTTCTACTATTATAAATAACGACTAAGTTGAGTATATTTTTCTTAACCCCTCCACTGCTTACCCCGAACCATAACGTCATATACAAACAGCTTAGATCCGGATGAGACGTCGAGTAACTCGTCGTCTCAACCGGCTCAAAGCTGTTTGACACTCGGTCAATATTTTGCCACAAAATAAGTTACTTTGTGATGTTTAAAAATAAAGGAGATGAAATATTGCACATGCGCATAATTTCTTCTGGCAGTTATAGGGTTAAGAAAGTTGTTTGAAAAGGGGGTTTGTGTTGACATCCCACCCTTCTAAGAATATGCATATATATTGTAAATATATACAAATACATACACCTTTACAATATTTCAAATAAATGATCTTGCTGACATACTTTTAGTTATGTATTCAAGGACAGGATCATATTGGTTAAGGCCTATAGTTTTTGAACAAAGTTTTTGATCTGTGTTTTGTCACCAATACAGGTTTAAGTATGCGTGTCACTGTATCTTTTGAATCTGTAAAGAATAGCCATATGTCGTTCTTTAATTGATATATGCATATAGTATGTTTATGAAGAAGGCACTATCAAAGATTACGCGTATTCTATATAAGCAATACTAATATAATGACAAATGTAAATTAATCGCTATTAAGTTGATTAATAAGTTTTTTTACGGTTTACTTTGTGTAAATGAATATTTACGCTTTTTCAACTGGTATCTTTTGTCTTATCATGGTCAAGGTCTTTAGCTACTGTTCAACCTTTAATTGACATATTCAAACAAGTAAGACTTCTGTTTTACGTTCTAAACCTTTCGATTTCTAAAACACAATTCAGAATATTTCTGAGATTGAAAATAGAAGCTTAGGTACCGTAAATTACTTCCTTGACCAATAGGTAATGCACACAAAGTTAAGACCTAACCAAAGTACTTAACTAGGAGCAATCACGTCAGGGTCTTTATGTTCAATCAAAGCAATAACCAAGTGTTGCCGACTATTTAATTACGGTAAGTTATCGCTATCATTAAAGCCGGTCGATGTCCCCCCGACTATAAACCACTTAGAACGCGGAGATGGCAAATACTATTATCAGAATCTCCTTTTAGTAATGAGGTTTCCCATAAAGTGTCATTGAATTCAATCCTGTTACATAATCTTATTATGTGCTCAGAAAATAGCGCGAACAAGAATGTAGACACTCTTTATAAAAAATGGCCACAAATAAAGAAAACATTTGCCACTCTCTGCGTTTCACCTCTCGATAATAAGGTGGTTCAGTGGTAGACTGTCAGCTTACAGAGCTGGTTGTCGCGAGTTCGATCACGAGAAGCGACATACAAAATGTTGTTAAGATTTGTTCTAGAAATACTCTTGTCAATCACTTGGCACTACTAAATAATGTTATTCTAGGCTTGTTTGACCCGATGTCAGAAGCATGTGAATATGTGTGGTATCATACCATTTGCCAACGGCGAAATAAAACAGTGTTACAGGATTTATGTGCCGCAAAAAGTTGCCGTCTTCAGATATCAGAAACTATGACGTAGAGACGTTAAACTTTCCGCCCCATTTATAGTACAGCTTCCAATACAGTTTAATTGAATCTCATCCTGCAGGCAAGATTGGAGCGGTTACATATTATAAAGGGCCAAAGCCTCATAGAAAAAGATGAACTGGCACTTTCTGTAAATATGCGTTTTCTCCCCGTGGTGGTAATCGTTTCATACAGTTTTAATTGGTGCTGAAATCTGAAAAGTGCACAGCCACTGACAATCAAGGGTCATATTCCCATAAAATGAACATTATTTCAGATAATGGTGGTAAAAGACGTATCTCCTCTATACAATAAACGTGTAGCAATTTTCCCTATAGCGTTTCAGTTAATGCAATACTATAAGAGCTAAGACATTTCCCAGACTAGTATGGTGCAATTTAATGTTAAGGATCATCACTTCTTGAAATATTTTTGTACCGAATCATGCCGATTATATGCATATCTCTCATTGGTAGGGTCATTTCCCATGACGTTAAATGCGTTTCGGTCATTAGATGCTAGGAGAATATGCGGGTAAAAAAGGGACTGAATAATGACCGTATGAACAGACGAAACCACACAAATGAGAGGGCATTTGTGGGGTTTATTAATCCGCCCAATTGGTGGTTGTGTGGTAACAAGAGTTTATCAATTTGTCCAGTCGGTCCTTGAGGGGTTAAAATGTACTTGCGGGGTTACAAATGTTGACTTGCGGGGTGAGATTATGGAGAGTGTTTATATAATCTTGAATCCCAACAATACACCCTCATGAGACAGAGAGACGGACGGTGCGGCGACAGAATGTTTTTCTGTAGGCTGGGAAGTATTTAGATCATGGAAAAGAGAAAAGGACAAATTGTTATAACAAATAAACACAATTCGAGAAAAAAAACGTGAATTCTGTCTGTTTGCAGACTATTTTGACATAACAAAACAATCAATTTCAAAGTTGCAGAGGCTTCTCTCTATGCTGTTTGAACGTATCCAAAGGCTGAACGGCAACCTTTTAATTAATGATTAAGAAAAACAGATTTTGGGGAAGCACTTGAAATATATAAAATAACGTTGAAACACATGCGATTCTAGTCTACTTCAACAAAGTATCGCTCAAAGAAGTGTACACGATTGTAGAACAACGGTAACGTTCTTGGTGACGACGTGAAGATCGGCGTCTACTCTTTAGTATTCCTTCCGCTGCCAAGTGTTCAATACGTACAGTGATGGCATGTTTACTCGTTGATAAATTGAGACCTATTCCAGTTAATGACGTCATAGTATAGTAGTTTCCAAATGGCAACTTTATTCATGCCTTGCAAAATTGAAACAAACTAATCTGGGTAGTTACCAATCAAAATAAGTTGAAAATATAAAAATCGCTTTATGATTATTATCAAATTAATTGTTTCGACGTTTTTCGTCGTGTGCTTCACTTGAGGACATGTGCTGCATGTGAGTTCGTGTATATGGGTAACGTAGAACGTTATCTTCCTAAATAAGATTAATGTTTTTGAAAATTATTGAAAATGACCCGTACCACCGATCATTATTGCAAAGTATCATAGTTGTAATTATAGTTGTAAATCGGGGGCTTTCCTAACAGTGTTATGTATTTATAAATACCTTTTGACTTACCCTTTACTGCACATATGCGCCTCTGAGTCCCTCTGTTACTGAAAATTATTTAAAACATTATACGGAATTGAAAATTGGTCTTAACGATAAAATGATATTTTCCATCAATGATATCAAAACAATTCATAGATGACCGTTTTCGTTTGCCTAAAATTTCAACTTTTACATCAAATTCTTTCCGCATGGATTGATCTAAATAGCTTGTGAAGGAAAATGTTGATGCTTTTTTGGACTTTTGGTGTTGAAACTGAAAATACTACCGTTGTGTAATGTTGCTAACAAGCGGTGGTTTGATTTGAGTTTAACAAATATATCAAGTTTCGATACTTGCGTTAAATATGTGATGCGCTGACTTGGTATCAAATCGCCATTTCCCCTAACTATGACATCGAATATTTTGTCAAACAATTAGCGATGTTTGTCGCATTGCGTGGAATATAAAATTTAGCATAAAATATAAGCCTTCATATTGTCTGGAGATTATGGCGTTCTTCCGCTCAATTTATTAATTAATACGTCTTTAAATGGATTAGTGTGATTATTTAAGCATTACGAGAGGTAAAAAGCAAAAACAAAGTTGTAAGTTGTTAACGTCAAACAAAGAATTTACTGTAGAGAACAAGTTGTCATACAGATGAAAACTGAAGCTTTAAATTTGTCCAATCCACGTTCAATGAAAACATTGTTTGATTTTCAAAATAGACTCGAACGTTCTCTGGGTCTTTCGCGGGTAAAAACTGTTTGAACTTACTGCAGATGTCAGGGTAAAGGATACTTTATGACGGATGTTAATTATAGTCTGGAGGGAAATAGCGCAACTATGTCATGTTTTATTCATTAAACAAGGCGTTACTCCCGGGAAATAATGTTAAACTTGAATGAATAATGTACTTGGAGTTTGCTTCGCAAGATATTTATTATGAAATCACTAAATTGTGCTCAAATGAATAAACATTCAAGACAAGTGACAATTCTTTAATGAACAACACGATATAAACTGGCTGACTTGTTGTACTTGCACATTACATTCTTATGATTTAGCGCTATCATTTATTTGCTTCCCACAAGTAACGACTCTTCTTTACCAATCTATATAGTTTTCCCATTTTCTGCGAATATTTGGACTAGTATGATTGTAATGTCGGCGTAGAAGCAGCATTTGGCTGTTTTTGCGACTTGAACAACACATTCTTACGACTATTTAGCATAATCACTTATGTGAGCCAGTGGGATTTGAGCTGCTACACCAATGTTTTTTCATATATTCAACTTCATTTTGATTTATAGTTTTTCCGCCGATATTTTGTATGATTGCAATGTCGGTTTTAGCGACTTGTACATAACGACTATTAAGCTTAATCATTCATTTGCTCCCACAGGGTATGTTAGCTTTTAGATGTGGATCTTGTAAGGTGTATTTGACAATGCTTGCATGATCAATTTTCTACTTCGACAACTTAAATCCTCTAGCAGTTTAACATTACAAGATGTAAAGAAAGGAATGTCAAAATATTGCAGCTCATTTATGTATTACCATGGTTCCTTGTCTTATAACAATGGCTCCTTTTCTATGTCATGTCGAATATTGTGATAGACTGATGGTGGGAATCAGAATTTAAAATCAAAACTTGTTTTAAACGACGTGATTTCGGAAAACCCTGATGTGAGCTTTGCAACTTCTATTGCAATATCGATATATAAACAGATACATTCTATATTCAATGCTTTGATAGAAAATCGTAATCAAACTAATGTCTGGTATGTTGATTGTCATTCAAAAAAAGCTAGCGGGAAGTTACGCGACAGTCAGATTTGTTAAGATATACTGTGCATTCTACAAATGTCGACAACATACCTATAGTAACAATGTCACTTTTTCTTTGCGATTAAAATTAATATAAGGTTCCTTTACCCGGTTTTATATATTCAATTTAAAAACAAAATGTTCCCATAATGCTAATCATGTTTAAGAATATTCTGTTTATATAATTAAGTATGTATACTAGTCGTTATTATTTGAAATTAATTACATGCATGTTATTCATGTAACCGAATGTATTCAGTCCCTTTAAAAACTACGATTTCATATAATATTTGTGTAGTCATCGATAACGTGTTTTTTTTTTATTTCTATTACATTAGTGTAATACTCATGTAGCATAATTACATAGGCTCATATCTATCACTTTCTTAGTGGGTTTATCCATAAACGGTATTGATATTACTTAAAACAAAAAGGAGTGTCTTTCAAAATGTCTAGTGTATTTTACACCTCATTTAATGTTAGAGCAATATTTAGAACTAACCATTGAGTTAATAATGTTGCATTCCTTGATTATGAAATTCGGACTAGGTCCTTACCAGATCATGCATCTTATCGATTAACTAGAAGAGAAGTTTTTGCAGCAAACACCAAATACAAAACACACAGCCACCCGAATAGAACTGAAACAAGTTATAACAGATTCACACAGGCAGACATACACACACACACGCGAGCAAAAACAAGAAGACACACAGAGACATGTTACATACATAAATTTAGGGTGAAGACATGTGTACCGCCTCGGATCGCTCAGTGGCAACAAACCCACTTGGGGTTAAACCGGTTTTGGGGCGCCCAAACTCGCTCTTAACACATCTTCTCTAAATCAGACGCACAGTGTAACTTAACATTATCCCCGCCCGACAACTCCACAACGTCACTGATTGCAAATTCAGTTGTAAAATATATAAAATACAGACCAGTTAAAAATCATTCACTGTTTTCGCCAATCATCGATGTACTCAATGACTTGTCAGAAATAAGAGCTGCCATCATGGACACGACAGAACGGGCACAGACCATAGATCCGATATACTCTATTTCCGGGTTTCAAAGTAGTCTTCATAGAGTATTATGACCTTCCTGTCGTCGCAAAAGCGAAGAGGGAAGCGTGTTGACCTACTGTAAAAGGGTTTACCACCAAACATGCACTGCGCTGTAATAGTGTTGGATCATAGCACTTCTTAATGAATCTTTAAATACGTTTTATAAACAAAGTTTGAAAATGGGTATGTCCAGCTTTGTTCCGAGGCTTTAAAATCACATCACCATAGAACTCTGGGTGTGAAATACCTTGTCGTAGGAGCGCCTTTAAATTACCTTTATACATGCCAATGAGAGAGATATTTCGATAAAAAAATTAGAGAAGGTTTTGCGAAGTTTGTCATACCTGTATCCTTGCTTGAGGAGCTTACCAGTAATAACACGATTGCGATTACTGAAATCCTCAACAGAAGAACATGCCCTATCAAATCGAATACGTTGTACATAAGATGTAGTACGAGGAACATCTCCGTCGAGGTGTGGGTAATTTACTATTTTGAAATTAAAGTCATCTCTTTTATCCTAGATTTTAGAAGAAACATAGTAATGGAAAGATCTAAATCAAGAAAGGCTACTGATATCCGAATTATTAGCTTTATTTATTTGAAGTTCTTTAGGGTTTATAGAAGTATGCATTTTGTCCAAAAAATGGGACTAGATAGGTCATCCAAATAACGCGATGTATCATTAAATGCATGGATGATATCTGCCTGTGAATCTGAGTTTAGACGTTACATGAAATCTCTCTCATAACAGTACAAAAACAAGTCCGCGACAAGTGCTGCACAATTCGTTCCCATAGGAATACCAAGGACATGACGATAAATGGCATTCCCATACCGTACAAAAAAGTTGAGTGCTTCACAACCATCGGAGCAAGTCCATAAAGTGTAATGCCTAACTTGTTCATTTGTAAAGAAAGCAAGTTCAGCGTTTCATGCCAGAAATGATTTATTTTCTGTTTCAAAAGTCTTCTGAATTTTATCTTTCTTTAATAAGGTCATAGGGCAAAGTGGTGTAACGTGTAGAAAAGTCATAGCTGCAAGATCCCTAAGTATGGATGTAAGATCCCTTTTGTTTTGTAGTTTACTTCAGGCTTCGTTAGAGGTTTTAATAGACCAAAAGAGATATTTCCTGAATTTTGATAAGCCTCTTCACAATAAGATTTTGCGTGCTCTTTAATCTTAGTTAGGCAAGAGGTTAATAGTAATAACAGTTTTGAAATGGTACAAGAGCTGGAATTTGTAATGAAATGTAAGCTGGAATTTGCAATGAAACGTGCTTTGTATGGTTTCTTATGGAGCTTATGTATTCAGTTCATTGTTGGGAACTTGTGCTGTGTAAATGTTACATCAGCTCTCAGTTGTTCATACTTAGAAATATGTTCTGCTACTATTGAACGCTCAGACATTTGCATAGAAATATATGACTTAGTATTAATAATTTCCTAGGATAATAACATCAATATGATGTAAACGTCATATGATGATCACATTATTAGATGTTTTATCAGCAGGAACAAACCATATTTAGAATGTAAATCTTGAAATCCTAACCTGATCTGAAATTTAATCTAACGTCCACTCAAACTATAGACTATGTCTCTCAGTAAACGTTTAACATATTTTCTTCAGAAGACACAAATTGCTGATAACCTGTATATATACAGTTAAACATGAGGTAAGCACTGAACATAAAGAAATGACATGAACCGTTTAAGATTACTGAACACTTAACATTGAAACTGGTAATAAGAGTTGGTTCACTGACATTATTAAAAGCCTTATATGGGAGGCCAAAGTGGCTGAAATATAAACATGTTTGGTCTCTGATTAGACGTCGAGTAAGCATATGAAGTCAAGTCCTGATGAGTTTTTCAAGGGTTTCAAAGGTTTCACGAGTTTTGTTACGACATGTACAGGCATTTGTATCATTATGTACACAGTTATCTCAAAATCTCATCAGCATTAACTAAAGCAAACAACTTGGTCATGTAAACTTAGTATATCTACTATAACCCTCAAACTTACTGATGAGGTATTAATAAATGCTGCGGCAATTACTGGTGCGGCGTCATTATACACAACATGGCTGTGATTTCTCATCACTGTGCAAAACCCACAATTTCACATGTATTTATAAAAGGAGAACTTTACTAATTCCATAACTAACAAATATTAGACACGTCCGATACAGTTCCATTTTAAATGAATATTTTTTTTCTGTTGTGAAGCAATTAAAGAATGTGCATATATCATTTTCAGAGGAAATGGACTCGCTTTCTTTGCAAGGCAATCATCATTAGTTTTGATTCGGATGTGCGTAGTTATGCCAATTTATTTCAATGACTATTATACTACCAATTAAGCCTTTGTATGTAGACGTATTTGTCAAACGATCAACAGTTTACAACAAATTACATGTGAAAATGCCACATAACGGTCCACTCCCGTCATAATTCATACCCAGCTTGTTTAACAACAAGGCAAGTGCGTTTTAACTTAAGTGTGGGACAACAATTAAATAGACAAAAAAAATTTTAATATAAAGATATGTACGGATATCTATTGTAATTTTGACGCTGCAGTAAGTCAAGTATCTGGATAGAGCGATCAACCTATCACAAGCTACCCAGAATGGAACACACAACAAAAAGATAACATGCAAAGTTTCATAAAGAAAAGTAGATTAACATTAATATAAAGACCGAATTTTACATTCGTACCATTTGAATCAAAATCAAATCACTAATTAACTGAATAAATTGCGTTGAGAATAAATAGTGAGAATAAAAAGTATAAACTCTATTTGACCACCACTGATGGAATTACATTTACATTATGACAAATGCTTCCAGTGAATTTGATTATAGATTGGGGCTCGCTTGATTACTTTAATCACATTGCGTAAAGAGGCGACCAGTTATTGAAGAAAATGCAATTAGGAATTAGAAAGACGACCACAGTAACTATTATTAATCATTAAAACACAACTTCCATATTTGACTGCATGTGATATATATATTAACCAGATCTGTTTATAGAAATGGACACACGTACTCAAAATAAAACAGTGTTTTTATCTCAATACAACATCTTTGTGCTGTTCCGCTATGCATGTATCACATTTATTATCAGCTTCCTATAAGAAAATATTGCAGGCCTCCACTGATATCAACTACAAAATTCGCATTTGTTGACTTAGATGTCTGTTACTTTTATGCCAACGTTCAAAAACATACTTTGGTTTTATAAGGTCATCAAAACTGTAATTGAAGTACATGCATTTTGGAACTCATCAAGAAACTGCCAATGTTTAATTACGTTTCCTGTAGATTTCTAATTTAAATCGCTATCCTCGCCTCATCAAAGAAAGTTTGTATTTTTCAGGACCAGGGGCCGGTTTCACAAAGCTTCTTAGGAAAATCTTAAACTTAAGTGAACATTTCAAATGCAGAGTTCGGACCTTTTTTCACTTATATTTCAATGAAACTTTGCATGATTGTGAAAAACTATGTTTTTCACAAGCATGCAAAGTTTCTTTGAAGTTTTTATTGTTAATAAAAAGATATATGCATTTGAAATTTTTACTTAAGTTTAAGATTTCACTAAGAAGCTTTGTGAAACCGGCCCCAGGGCAACTTGTTACATTATCAACATATTTGTATAGATTACAATCATGATATTTCATACATAAGTATAATATTTTACCCAGGAATCAAAATTCATGTGAGGAAGGGTAAATTTATGACTTTACTGTACTAAAACATCAAATATAAAAGAAACGAGTATCACAGGGAACTCAATAAACAGCAGATGCATGCAAATAAATACAGTTGTTGCTAGGTTGTACATGTGTACAAATTAGTTCTGTCAATTGCTAAACCCAGACTTCCCGTATCTCACACAACCACAATAGGCTTAAATGAGTGTTCAGCTTAGAAATGCATAGACATTAAGGTCGCTAAGGTTTCTATTTATTAACAGGAGATTGCTCTGTTTGTCTCATAGTTGAGTTGGAATAAAACAGTAAACATTATTAAACTCGTTCAGGACTGGATGCATTAAGCTTCAGAATTTAGATGCTAGCAATTTGCTTTCCTTTAAAGCTGTTGAGAAACATGATATGTTAAAACTAATGTTAAATTGCAGATATAGTTGAATATCACTCTCAAACAATGGTTTCACTTTTGACTAAATACTGTACCTAACAGTGTAATGCACTAATTATATAATCAGGTCATCGACATTCACTGACTCTTCTATATAAGGATGATAAAGCGTGTAGCATCCAATTTAACAACAAAATCCCGCAAACTATTTCATATGTCTCCAATTAAATTGTATTTACTTTTTGAAAATTGCCTCCAGAAATGCCTATATTTGTTATTTGAATCGCATGACACAATATTTGTATTAATTTAATTCTGAATTATTATTGCAAATTGCAATGAATTTTAAACGTTGATTTTGTATTTACATATGTCAATAATATCGACTATTACTTAAAGATGGCATGCAAAGTGTAAAACCAATGAACAAGATGTATATTTTAAACATCAGTCAAACTTGTTTTAGATGGAGAATGGGCTTTACAAGTTAACCGTTTGCTTAATATAATTTTAGACTCATCCCGAATGAAACCATCT
>JAULCE010147091.1:0-11980 GCA_032359355.1 Macoma nasuta | reverse complement strand
ATTGACATGATATAAACATCATCTATATCCAATTTTACCTCAGTGGACTTGCATAGAAATCACATGATAAATACATCATATTAGCTCTCAAGTGATAAAACGAAACCTTAACTATTATCGCATTCCAATTAGTAAAAAGCGCTGAATATTGTACATTTCATATTTGTGCTTTTACATCTACATATTAGCGTTCTAAGCGGTATGTTACTTCGACAGCAACAGCTGATCAGTTTCAGAATAGATTCTGGTGCTAGGGCAATGTTTTCAGGTAGTGGCACTATATTTTGTCTTTATATCTTTTATCCAGCCAAGCTCTACTGGTTCGAGATCAGGTGGATTGCTTTACTCCAAAGAACGCCACTCACTTGTTTGGAAGTGGGCTCTTTTCATATTCTCTGCAAATGCCTCATGTGTTGGTGGTAGGCAGCAAAGATTTGATGATGTTCTTTTGCCAAGCTTTGTACCCCATACTTGCAAGCGTGTTTCTGACATTGACTCACAATACCCATAACGTCCATAGCAAACAGACATGAATACTGTCGCTTGTGAAATGACCGCCTCAATCGAAGAGTCAAGTAATTCAAGAAGTGACAAAGAACAGTCGGATCGCAATGCCGTGACAGCATTTCATTTTCCTATTCTAAAGCAGCCGGCAACTATGTCGCATCCTAAAAGGGCATGTGCGTGAAGAATTTCCTCAACAATATCAGTATTTAGACAAGTTATCATCCAGCGAATTTTCAATAAAAAATATGCTGAAATACAAGTGTGACTCTGTGTAATTTATTGTCCCATGTTAATTTATTTAGATTAGAAGTTGGTTCGAGTTTTATGTTCTCATCGGTTAAATTTGGTTCGGGTCGGGGTTTTATCGCGACCTCTTTGACAATTTAGTCAGTCATGAAGTTTTGAGCTGAGCGAATGAGAATTATCGAATATATTGCCAGCTGTATGTGGTTATTTGCACCACGGAGGGTGCCATCGACTTGGTGAGATATTTGTCTATTGTTGTGCGTAATTCATTTATGTCGGGGCGGCATATATTTTTGTATTTCGGTTGAAATGTCGGAGACAGTTTATCCGTGTGATTGGTTTTCGCGCCATTTCCAATTTTCTCTTTGTCTTTCTTTTGACTGTCATAAATGACTAAGTATTTCTTTTCACTTGCAATAACAACCATGATAATAACAACTAATTGTTACAGTTTAACGGTGATAACACCTGTTGCATGGAATGAGAGAAAACAGTCGGGAGCAGTTTAAAGCACTTTGTGTTTTGGTAGTAAAGCTGTAAAGTTAAATGTTTAAATTTAATTGAATAATGTGATTGGCTGAGAGGAACCAAGAAACCACTGTTGAAGAAAGAATAGATATATCAGCCATATTTCTAAATATTTTTATAATTCATTGTATATAAATTATTTTGTGTTAAACAGATGAAACAAAGGCATGTATGTTGGTACTTGAACATTTGCTTTTGTTCTTTTCAGAACCTGTGTGTGCTGGAGTCGTAACACCATTTGGTCGGCAGACTGTGTTCTGTGCCTTGATATGTTTATCATTGAATAAAGCTGATAACAGAACTATAAAGCTCTTGTCTTTGACATGACCCCGAGGCTTGGGTATTTACACTATATAATACATTGACCCCCCGGTTGATCTACTACGGGGGTCCCTTTACCTCATTACAGGTAAAAAATATAACTACGAGTTCCGAACATGCAGTTTTGAGGTGGATCAGTACTCTAGCTCTAAACTGTTTGACAGTGTTCAGTGTCTGAAACGCCGGAATTAAAAACATAATGTTTCTGCAACTGTATCGGCAGTTTATGCAGGAATAAGACGTTATGCTATGAGAGTCAACCCGTTCGGTTAGAAATTCACGCTGAGATCCGACAAAGATATTCTCTTGAACTCTTGAACTGCTTCAAAAATCAATACATTTTCATCATAACTAAGCTGTTCACTTCCTTGTAGTAGCAAGTTGATATTTAGCAGATGTAGTGATCTTGTTTTTTTGACAAAGTAGCAGTCTTTGTGCAATATATTTAGTGCATTGAAAGAAACAGTGATCTGCCGTTTCCAGTATTTCAGAGCAACTGCAGTGAGGACTGTCCCGAAGGTGATTATTATATAAGCCAAAGTTTAGATCACTACATCCGTTTCGAATTCTGGCATGTAACACAGATATGTAACGTTTCCCAAAGAGAAAATGGTGGTTGCCACTCATTCTTTTAGAATTTGTACAAATAGTGTTTTTTAAATGATGGAAGAGATGTTACATTCCTTATATTTGTTCCACGGCGAGATTGCGGATGGAATACATGATTTCTTAAATAAAATTGTTCTTGTTTTACTAAATTAATGTCGTCATTATTTCTAAGCTGGTAATTTTGTTGCTGATTTCTGTGAGGGGGAATAATGTCCTTAATGTACGTAGGAACCAAATTATTGTAGACTTTATACATGAAACAAAGCTTTTGATTCCTTCGCCTAAGAGATATTCCTATCCACATTCTGTATATAAATTTTCTAGAGATGTATATCTTGTAAGTCCAGTTAATACTATTCTTGCTGCTTAATTTTGTAATAGGTCTAATGAAGTGGGGACCTGGGACGTGCAGCCGTCCGAAACAACTGATGAATATTCAAGTATTGGTCTTATATATAATACGAGCTTGACGACTGAGATAAAATTTAATTTTCCTCATTATTCCTACAATCTTCCATGCTGAGTTGAGTAATTTATCTATGTGCTCATTCCAAGTACAATTTTCACTTAAAGTAATACCTAGGTGTTTGTGATGTTGTACATAATTCATTAATGTGCCATCAAACATTAAGTCTGGACGTGTTTGAATAGGTCTAGTAGAGAAGAATATTGCTTCAGTTTTGTTTGGATTAAACTTAACTACCCACCTTTTTGTCCAATGATATGCTGGAGGTCATGATTCATAATACCGTCCATGTCTTGTAAGGATGTTGCTGAGCAAAATAGCGAGCTGGCATCCGCAAATAATCTTGTTAAACTTGATAAATTTTCTGAAATATCATTGACATAAAGTAGAAATAATAACGGTACTCAGAAAGAACCCTGAGGGACCCCGGCTGATACGTGTTCTACTTTTGATTCAGCTGCCTGAAGAATACCATTTTGTCTTCTGTTATACGAATAGTGAGAAATCCAGTGTAGAAGGTTTCCACTTATTTCATATTCTCTAAGTTTAAACAAAATACCTCTATGCCGCCATACTCTGATTTTGCCTCAAAAGTCAAAATTGCATATTCTAACCGAGACCGACGGAATATCGAATATCTACAGCTGAAGTAGGATGGAGTATACTAATACCGTTCATCACAAACTTGAATAATTTAGGCGCATCAGTTGCTTATAAACGTTACCATCAGTAGTGCATGTTAAAGTATGACACCGCTGTCTGAACAGGGACTTTCATTTTTGATAATTTCGGAAAAGCTAAAGTTTATATATTTATCTAAGTTACATTGTTGTTAACATATTTGAATAGCATACATATAAAATAATACATATAGAATAAGCAGGTGATATGCTAGCTGTCTGGCTTATTTGTTCTCTCCAAAACTGTTTCCAAGCTGAAAATCGGCATAATCCAATTGATTTAATATTCTTTATAGAAATCGTTCTCTGCAATCATCGTCGAAAAACCCTCTAAATGACTGTCATAGTAATGAATATTCAATTTGTACGATCTTGTTTTCGAGCTGGTTCGAATGATCTATGGTTATTGCTAAGGTAACGATATAAAACATTCGACAATCCGTCAGTAGAGTTGATCAATTTGTCTAAAGATATCGTAAAATACGATTTTGTAACGCTGTATGGAGCAATGCTGCTTTGATGGTACCACGTCAAAGATTGCTAGACCAGTCAATCTAGCCTTAAATATGCCATATCTCAGCATCAGCACAATCAAAACATTAAAGATCACCACGCGATGAACTGTAAACTTAACCAATAGAGAGTCCCAAAAGATCCTTTCATTCTGATGTGAGATAATTTGTTTTAAGTATCGGTACACATAACTTCTATTATAGCTTTTTGTCGGAACCGTAAAAAAGTAATTTTCACAGAAGATATAATTCGGAACCGTAAAAAAGTAATTTTCACAGAAGATATAATAATTTAAGAAAAACAATTTTCTCTTTTAAATCTCCTTTCGCATACGCTGAAAGAAAGGAACTGCTCACTAAAAGACACGTATATTATGACAATTTATCAATGTTGTGACGTTATTACAATGTAGTAATCAATATTTTCCCAATAGCTCGTCTCTCAAAAGATACGGATCTGCAGCATAGGTCTATAGAAAACATTGTGGGGACTGTAGTATTTGGTCATGCTCTAAATTCCACAGTGTTCTGAAAGACATTATAATTTGATATTTTCTTGCTACAAAGGCGCAACGATCGCTTCTGTGGAGTCGAGAGTTAAACGAAAGGAAATCAGATAAGGTATTTCATTCCCTTACAGTCAAGTAACTCGTACAGACAAATAATATATGCCACCCCATTTCGCCGTTGTGTACACTGAGGCAGTGTCGAAAATGAACGCATCGATGTTATCAACTTCAGTCAAACCTGTCTTAAACGGCAAACATAATGACATGTGGTCGCTGTATAAAGAACGAAAATAGCACTACTTTCGTGTTGCATTAAGCGATCACATAAGGCCACACGAGCTCATTTGTTGTAGTGGCCACTTATCACATGTTTGACAGTCCATCAGTCTTAAGTTGCTTAGGGTGTGCATTTTTTTCTGCCGTTTTGAATAATAGCTGTTGTTTGATTCGAGTGCAATCGATCTTCTTTAAAGATGCCAAACTTCGAAAAAAAAAATATTGTGCATACATGTATGACGTGTAACTTCGGTGTTTTATCATTTTAATTGTATTCACTACACATATTGCGGGAGTAAGTGCACCAATATCTGTAAAAGTATGTTCCAGCTCAAGCCTCTATTTAAAATACTGAATTGACTGAGTTGCACTGCACTTGTTCTTTCGCCAGAGATGTATGTCATGCACGATTATTTTGAAATCTATCAAATTATGGACCTGCTATGCACAGACGGCGACAACAATATGACAGTTATAGCTTCTTCGAAATAATTACTCCAGTTTCTATCTTTATCAAAGTCCTCAAATATTGATTTCATTTAATATGTTATTATCAGCAACGTCGATTCTTTGAGAGAACATTTATTGAAAAGATAAGTTTTTAAAGAGGTGAATAAAGGACGCATACAATTCATTGTTTTTTAATCTGAGAACCTAATAAAATCTTAAACGGCAATATGTTCTGAGAGATCATAGTTTAAAGCTAAAACGTAGTGTCGGATCACGGTCTACATTGTTTGTATAGTTTATAACGGTAATATTATTACCTTCAACAAGTTCAAACAACGCAGGCACTAACCCGACTATGCTCTTAAAACACATTGGCCGATTTGGCTCTGCACATTTTGCAATATAGTAACTAGTAAGGGACATTTTTCCTCGTCACGATAAAATAATTGTGATTTCTAGACGACAAGACACACTCCTATTTTCTACAAATTAAATGGAAAAAGAATTGGGTCATGCTCAATCGTTTGTTAAGAAATAAAACTCATTTAAGATTTGCCCGAAGCAAGATACAACGCAATCAGTCTAGCTGGTGGGTTAGTGTAGCTTTTCTACAAACTGAGGAGTTATGTATGAAGGCGCTGATATTGCATACCGTCGGTAGGGATTTGGCAAAAGTAAACGATTTACATTTAAAACCACATAATGTCTGATTCAAAAACCACGCATGTGAGTCACTGTTCCTCAAGGCAAATTATGTCAAAGCGTTTTGCATTTTTTTAATGCATCATATACTAAATGTCTAGTTCAAAAGAATTGGAAGTTGCATTGTGCTCGATTGGCAACTATGCCTTTATTTGCGATTTCGTTGTATTCACTCTGAATATAAGGCTGCATTTATTCTTTACCCCATATAAACGCCCTTTGACAACTTTGCATCGATGGTCCATTTTCCACAATGTTGTAAAGCCCTTATGAATTTGAGATTCCTTTTCCTGTAGTTAATAATCCTATTCATAGGTTACTGTCATTGTCGTAAAGTGTAGAAATAACAAATGCATAAATAGGATAAACCTTTGCCAAAATGTAAGAAGAAATGGATTCAACAAGATTTACTCAGAATATTAGGGTCTCGGACAAATTCAAAGAGTATATAAAAAGTTCTGTTATTTATTTTGTTGAACTATTTCATTCATAACCAGTTACAACCCGTAATTTTTAATTTGGCGGCGAAAGGGTTATATACTGATGAATATAACAAGGCGACATCAATAAGCAAGTACAGGTCATTTGCAAGATAACCAAAAGCAAGTAAAAAGCTAGTGCATCTTGTCAAATGGAAAGTTGTCACGTGTCACGTCATGGGAAATTCATCGATTCTCTTAACCCTTACCACGCTGCGACAATTGCCGTCTGCTCACACTCTCGTCTGCAGCAATTTTAAACCATTCCCGAGTTGCTTCAACTTTGTGACACTATTGTCTGGATATCGAATGGCTTGGAACCTGATCATACGCCGAGTTTATCGGTGTCTGATCTGGATTTAAGCTGTTTGCAAATTTTAGCCATAACTACCATAGGTCGCGCTTACCATGGTAAGGTTTAAACACATGTAACTGCCATTTTGGCAAATGACCTTACATGACTTTATAGACGAAATTGTCTGTGTTCTTCTTGAACCGCAAATGTGTTATGGCATCTAGGAGTCGTAACGCTTTCGTTTTAGTGGAAAAAGGATACATTTGCCCAGCCTGTGGTATCTAGAATAGCTCAAACTATTTCAGGGTATGATACTGGTTAATTTAGAACGGTTTATGAAAATGGTTTCAGTTATAGATACATGTTTTTTTTATTATGCAGTCAATGCACAATGCAATGATTTTAGTTCATGATTGATTGCTATAGTAGTCTTAGGTAATGTAGCAAATCCTTTTAGATAATACAACATCTTGATTTATTGCCCTTTCATTTAGCATTATGGACTCTTCTTGTCACACGAATATTGTCATCTTTGATCGAGTCTTGATAATGTCCGGACGTACAAAGGAAATAACATAGATATCGACAAACTGTATTACGCAATAATAAAAAGTACAGAGACCCTGTACCTGCCTTTTAAGCCGAGGGTTTCAGATTTCTATAATAAAAAGTCTTTGTAATGCAGAGAACTTTGGCACTAAATCTGATACATATCAAGCAACAATTTAAGTTAGGTATTTTTGTATTTTCAAGCAATATAAAATAATCCGATATTAAGCATGCCTTTCATTTCAACAAACAAACAGAACATATGTTTTGTATAGTAACAATACTATTTTTTTCTTGCAAAATGACGAAACTTTGCGTTTAAACAGAAGGTAACACTTGCATTGAAACAGAAGGCAACACGTACATTGAAACAGAACAGGCGGTAATTTCCCGTTTCCGGACATCAACGATAAATGCTTTTGACTTTGCTACTGCCACGTCACTAAAAATTGCAATTGGTATATTCAAAAGTCTTTTAATGAACATTATACAGTTTGCATGTTACAGGATCTGACTAATCTTTTCAATCGGGTTTTAGAAACCGGCTTGTTGTGTTTCTGGTTAATCAGTTAGAAAATGGTTGTTTTCTGTGTGTTCAAGTCAATATTCCATACGAATCCTGCACTTGGTGATACAAGCACCAAATTTGGCATGAATAATGCAAAGGTCCTACTCTTTCAGAAAACTCCGCTATCTATTTGAAAATCTAACATGGCGTCCATTTTTCAAGATGGTCGTCGCCAAAAATGAAATTATAATTTGTCAGTGAAGACTCTGAATGGCTTGACATATTTTAATCATCTAGACATCTAATTGTATGCAATTTTGGACGAGAAATTCAATGGTACCAATACGTATTCAATATGTCTGCTATTTTTCAAGATAGTTGCCATTTGTTACTCAAAACTCAAAAAAAAATGTTGTTCTTTGATTGGTTTCAACTTGATGGAGTAATATTCCACTTTTATCCAAATTAAAAATAAAATGACGTGATTGATCTATATGAAGCGACGTTCTGTATATAAAACAGGCACACCAAAGCTCAACCAGGTCACACTGGTGACATCATTGCTGTGAGACTCAGCATGGGGTTCAGTGTCAGATATGAAGTGTACTTGCTGTAGTCTATTAACTGTAGTGCCAATTGTAGTTATAGTATAGTTAAACATGCTACCAAAATAAGGCCTATTTAAAGACCAGCTAGTAGTTTAGTTAGTTGAAGTTTGAGACGTACCTGAATAAACAGGATGTGTCAGCAGGAGATAGGCGGACATAGAGTAGGGCTCTAGTTATCCGGACGGTGTGCAGATCGCATAGAACTTAAAGAACACTGTAAGAACGATCACACTAGTTGTAGAGCATCTTTATAATATAACTAAGATGTATCTCATTCATGAATGTGTTTAGGTATTTTATACGGTGAGTGGTAAAAGGATAAGGCCTCGGGCAGAAACATCACACACAAGTTTCTACTTCTAATCGACGGAGTTGGACAAAATATTGTCTGTCAGACAATTAAAAAGGGAAGAGTTAAAACCGATGTTTATTCTATAGTTGCCGTGAAGAGTACTTCTCTTTTAAGCAATTAACCAGCTGCTAAATAGATTGTACATTTGTCGATTGGACGCCGGTATCGGTATTGAATAAACGCTGAGAAATATCACTCAAAATGTCGTTTGAGAGTGCAAGAAAACGGGCTCAATCAGTATGACCTTTGCGAGGGGTATTTAAAGATGCGACGGGACTTTCCTTGAAATCTAGAAGTATTTTTTGTGCGAAACAAATGAATCTGAGTCTGAGCTAAGACATGTCATGTCTAGCTATATTCAGCGGAGGGGATGTAATAGTACAGGAGTTGAACTAGCATTGCTCTTGCTTAGAAGCCATGTACAACAAAGATAGAACAGACCAGTATGACCCTTGTGAGGGTTACTGGAAGATTAGTAGATGAGAACCAAGACTAGAATGCATCGTCTGCAGGAAAGGAAGTCTGCCCACTTGTTTTTTCAGAGCTTCTAATTTATATAACTGATCGACGAACTAGCAGCAATGAGCCTATTATATTTCGAAAGGCTTCACAAGTTTGTGACATACATCATATATGTAAAATCCACCAGACTCAAAGATAGGCTTAGGACTGGGTATCCTGAACTGGAAGCATACACGTAAGGAATATACATTTTTCTAGCATTCAGAAGAGACATCGGAGCAGTCTGATAATATGCATGACACTATCTAATGCTATTATTCTGGCCAAAGCAGCCAACAATTTACGAAAGGCAGCTGTACAACTGATTCAGTACCTCCCGTATTGTTTCAGTTTGTCTGTATGATAGACAAAGGAAATATAAAATCCAAGCTGTGGTTAGGTGCAACCATGACATACTTAGCTATTGCTTAGCTTCTGCAATATATGCTTTGCAAATTACAAGAATGTGCTGCAACTCAACTATATTCCAAAGAACACGAAACGTCGTTCTCTCTTTACACAGGGTTGTCTGCGTATGTTTAGACTAGAAAAATCTCTGTGGCATTGCTGCACAACAATGGCCGTAGCATTTTTTATATTCGAGTGCTTGATGTCTCATCAAAATGGGATAATGCCGTCGCTTGAAGATACCTATAAGGGGGTTTCCTGCCCTCTCATACAGAGTAAATGCCTTGTTTGGTTTGGTTTGGTTTTGTTGTTTACGTCCGATTCTGCCAATTTTGGGCTAATTGGACGTCCCAGAGAGAAGGAAGCGGATACAGAGGAACCCGGGCAACGCCCTACACTTTTCGAAGGAGCCCTCTGGTTCTTTTACATGCCCAGTCTAAAGCACTGATACATGGGAACTCGGTTTCAAGTCTCATCCGAAAGACTGGTCCGGCTGGGGATCGAACTCACAAATGCCTTTTTTGAACAGCATGTATAACACTGATACTTAAGCCGTCGGCTATAAAAGTAGATAATAAGGTCTTGCAGGACATACCACATACAAAACAAACAGCCACCCGAGCAGCACAGAAACAAGTACTTTCTCAGCACATTCATACACGCGCGCGCGCGCGCGCACACACACATACACGCAAGCACAAACATACGCTACATATAGAAGACACTCTTGAACAAAAAACAGACATAAATATAGGGTGAAGATAGGAGAACCGCCTTGGAAAGTTCAGTGGAAACACGCCACTTGGAGTTTAAACCGGTTTATGGGCGTCCAACCTCACTCTTTTCCCGTCATCATCCCATCAGACGTTACAGTGTTAATAAACGGTATCTCCATCCGACTGCTCCACATCAGTGATGGCAAATTCAGTTGTAAAAAATATGTAAAACAGAATTATTAAAAACATAGACTGTTTTCGCCAATCATCAAATGTACTCAATGACTTGTCAGAAGTCAGAGTAACTGTAGAGCAACTATCAAGGGTACGGCAGAAGTTCAACTCTTTCTGTTCACGTAACACGCATTTCTTTTTTTCAGAATCGTTTGGTAGCCTATACGCATTAGGAACAGCAAAGTAAAGAGTGAACGCCCTGTTTCCTACGCAATTGTGCACCCTGCTTTATCTAAACCAAATTCCCACTCCTTCCATGTGCAATATCACATATAGTTCACTACCAAAAACAATATGTTGACGACGGAGTATGAATGGATTGAGCATGTCAGCCTCAAACAGACACTGTGTGATAAGGTCAATTCTTGTTATTTAGTCAGAATACCATGCAGAGGAACAGAGAAGACTAGAGTTTGAAATCATTGTCACATCACTTGTGCCTCTTTAGGCCAATTTAGTGGCCAGCGTGAACTATTGCATGTATAAGGTCAGAGAAACTATTGCATACCTGGATCCAGACCAGGCACCTGTCATAACTGCAGACCAGTCACTCTATGTACTTGTCGAATAGGTGCAATATCAATGGTCAGGCCAATAGGTAGTTACCTATTTATGACTTGATTGTTCATATAGGCCCTGAAAATTCCGGTGCCATATTTTGCTTTCACACTTTCACAGGTTGTGATGTTTTAACATCCTTTACTGATGAAAGCAAAAAGACTGCACGGCAAACTTAGGAAGTGTATCCTGAAATCCCTCATATCTTCCAGAAATTAAGTCAATACCCACCAGATTCAGATAATATAGACCTGGGCTCATATTTCAGTAGCTTCTTAAGTTTAATTTTTTCTTAAATGTTTAGTACAAGTATTTTGATTGGTCTCTGTATTTAAAAGCCAAATCAACATGACCATAACAAAAAATAAAGAGCATCTTAAACTTAAGAAGCTACTGGGATATCAGCCCTGAGCGTTATTTTGAAGATTGTCATAACAATGTACGACAAGAACATCACTGCTGATGGTGTTGATGAGGCAAAACCTGTTTGCTCAGAAGTAGAGGTCCAAAGATGCCATTTCACCTAAAAGTTCAGCCCTTGCGGAGCACGTGTGGCGCGCTACGAACCAAGCTGCCTGGTTAGGGGACAATTGTTTGTCAAATGCATGAAGAGAGCCCTCTTAACTAGGGATGGCGCAAAGAAGGAAACCTTTGTAAATTATGTGGACAACACTTACACCAATTGTTAAATGCTGTCAACTCATGACAAAATGTAGGTGCAAGATTGAATGTCATCTGTGTCTGCAATTGCGATGAGAACAATTTGTAAAAAATAGAAAATAAATCGTGCAAGATATGTCAAATACACCCTACTAGATCCACATCTAAAAGCTAATCCTGTGGGAGCACATTAATGACTAAGCTAAATTGTCGGAAGAATGTAATGTAAAAGTCGCTAAAATAGCAAAATGCTACTTCTACACCGACATTACAATCACACTGGTTCAAATTAAGGCGGAAATAAGA
>JAULCE010146980.1:0-11981 GCA_032359355.1 Macoma nasuta | reverse complement strand
CAGCTTGAAGCTTGATCAGACGCCGAGTAACTCGGCGTATAATCAAGCTTCAAGCTGTTTAACACTCAGATTGATCTAGTTCTACCAAACAAAGTTGAATAAATATTAAAAAATATGAGCAGACGACAAAAAATGCAGACGAAAATACCGCAAAAGACAAATGTCGGTCTTCCAAAAACTGGCTCTGGGCAGACTTAATTCATTATTATGACCCAATTATTATGTTGGCATTATTCTTCGTAATTACTTTTGTACCAACAAACTTAATAAGACCTCTAGACAGTTGGCACTATAGAACAAAGACGTGTTGTAGATTAAATAAGTATGATGTGATTTATATAATTTGATTTATGTCGCATATAATTTGATTAATGTTATAAGTTGCGCATAATCAACGAGTTTACTTCATTTCTTGACCGTAGGCATTGTTTTCAGAATTATATCGGGCAGTGTACTCAGTTTTTAGGCCTTTACTCCATAGATATGCCTAAAGACTCCTCTGTAGCAGATTACCTTTGCAAAAAACATTGAGAGAAATGAAGCGTTTGCTCAATAGCAGAAAGTGCTTCATTTCTCAAATTATTTTCAAGCCCATTCAAAATTTCCTTTCACTTATTATAAAATATTATCATTTCAGCACATTCTTTTCTTTTGGACAAGTCTTTAAAAATAAGAGTGACGTTGTTTTTAAAGAAGAGGCGTTCCAAGAAATGATGGGTCTTATCATATTGTCCATGATGCAAGGTACAATATGGACTATATCATCAGGTCCCAATCTGTATCTACACGCCGTAATGTGGTCAAAAGGGGACACTCCTTTAAAAAATATCATGGTAAACAGTCAAATATGTCACGCTCGCCATTTCTGTCATGGTCCGAATCATTTATTTGTCTGCATTTTCATGCAAGTCAAAATCGTCAGCCATTTTGAAACTAGACAAACCAGAGTAAATCGATGGTCGGACTATGGTCGAGATATGACGTCACTAGTCGGACCAGAGTGAGTTTTCGCATCAAATGGTCAATCTATGGTGACTATAGACAGCGCCTGAACTCGGCCAATATGGTACAATATATTTGATACAGATAAACAGTACTTGCAGTGATAGCCTTTAACACTTAAGGTGTATACTGTAACTAGATGTCCAGTTGAAAAAAACATAAACCGATCTTAGTCTACACTTTTTGCAAAATGTATTGGTTCTTTTGCACCATACTCTGTTTAATAATATTATCTAACTGCAAACAAGTCCTATGGTATGACTTTTCAAAACAATTGACAAATTGTCACCCACTTTGTGAAGGAAAATATTTCAGCATGTTCAATACAGTTTTCTGTAGCTCTGATTTTATGCTTTCCTTACATATATTAAGTCCCACATGTATGCATTTAGAACTCATGACAAAAACTTTTTTGTTATGGTTCATATCAATACTATAAAAAATTAATCAGATTTGAGACTGAAGTTTGAACTGATCAATCTGTGAGCCTGGGGTCCCAAATAACCATCTCATGTTCCACAAGTTAAGGTAAAAAACACCAAATGAGCTTGACAATTTACATCTTACTGGGTATGAAGTTTGTTTTGTATATGGTTTGATATTCAAACCATAAACAATAGAGTGCTTCAGGTACCATACTCAAAACAATGAGCCTTCTTATAACAAAAGTATCGAGCTCATTAAAGGTTATCTACCTTATCTTATTTTCTAAGTGACAATAGTTATCTACTGCTCTAATCGGCAACTAAACACTAATGACTAAGCTAAAATTATAATTATAATTGACAACTAATTACTTTTTAATCTATACAAATATTGATGCTGAAGAAAACACTTCTCCAAGATCTATATAATGGTTGTGAGTGGCTCAAAAGTTTGCATCATTTTGCACAAAGCAGATTCTAAATCAAAGGTTTTCACAGAGCCTTATGAATGTATTTATCTGTTACCAGATGATGAATCAAATATCAATGAGCATTTCAAAATCAGATTGACCAAGCATACACAGGTATATTTCCATCAACATTCTGTCCTATTGTGTTTCATGTACCAGTATTTTGCATAGTGAACGTTTCAGGTAATTTACACAAAATACAAAACTACTACAGACAAGTGTATATAAAATATTGTCTGACCAAACTTGACATTTCTCTACCAAACCCTATAGTGTGGCCACTCATTAGAATCATGTCAAGAAACAGTTCAAACAAGTTATCACTTAATAAGGGTTCGGGTACAAAAATAATTTGGCTTTTGAATATGCATCTCATCTGTAGTTCTGTACAAGTGTAATGTGCCGCCTTAATAAAATAACTAACTGCACCGACTTCAAACATTAAGCTGATAAAATACAGTAGATGCACTGATGTTTCATTGAAGTAATAGTAGATAGTCTGCTTCGAACAGCGTTGGTAGTCTTGAGATTCTTAAAGAGTTCTGAAACAAATGTTTAGTAGCCAATAAGGTTCTATCATATTTCATATACAAGACCTTAGATCCACACATTATCAAGGCAATACATCTACCAAAATGAAACTGCATTAGGTCAAAGTTGAAGTTGTCTTTATTAAACGTTTACATAGTTTCCTGGTTTAGATAGCTTTGTTTAATTCTCATTTCATTTTGTGTTTACATTAAAATCAAGTAACTGTGTTATATGACATTAATGATGTAGACTAGATTATCACTATACGAAAATAATTTCTTTGCAAATACAGCTTTTTTTCTCCAGTGATCTTCATTTATAGTTTATATACAGTCATATTCATTAAAATAATTGTATTCAAGTTAGAATATATATTACATAAGTAAGCATTACTAAAGACGTACACCCTGCAAGTGACAGGTAATAAAATAATAAATTAAATGATTTTTTGATAATTTGAAATAAAAATGTCCCACTCAAAAGGAAAGTGTGAAAAGCACGATTTAAGTATTGCATATCACATTTAAAAAAAAAAAACTTCATTGTAATTCCATTCCCTTATATACTATTTCTATTAGGGTTAACATAACCATGTATAATTCATCTAAATATAAACAGTCTTCTCTAGATTTCAACCACTAATTTAAGTCTCTTTTAATTTGGGATTGATCATGTTTGCATAGCAAAATAGTTTTAGAGATTACTTTAATAAGTATATAAACAATGATGATCAGGAAGATTGTGTTTTATAATTTAGAACATTTCAAAATCTAAATGGGCATGTGCTTGAAATATGCTAGCATTACAACTGCATAAAAGTGTACGTGTGATTCACTTTTATTCAGCAGTTTCATGGTTGATATTCAATAAAACGCATTCACTTACATCAATCAACAGATTTTTGGGACATTTTTTATTTTGGCAAAACTGTGCAATCCTAGATCAAATTGTTCTAAAGCAACATGATATTATGGACGCTGATGCATACTAAATACAACTGCCTGAAGGTGCCACATATACTTGCTTAATGGGAATATGTGTGTGGAGTATACTTTTAGTGAGCTTCTTTATTCAGAGCAATTATTTACAAGTTTTCTACATAACTGCAACTTAGTATATCTAAAGTCTCATTTTTAAAAAAGACATAAATGTCATTTAAGCAAAACGACACTTGTGCCTTTTTAGGAGACCGAGGATATGCAGAGAATTCTATATGAATAACCCTTAGCCAATGCTAAAATTGCCAGCTCACTCAATTTCAAACTTTTTTTTAAATTTGTTCAGTCTAAGATGAATCTATTGTTTGAGTGTCTAAAAGCTTGAATCTAGATCAGACACCAAGCCAAGTAACTAAGCATCTAATCTTGATCCAGGTTGTTTGCAATAATAGTCTTAGTCATAATAGGTCAGACTAAGGGTTAAATTATAGGGAAGATCTGAGCTATTTCACTCAATCTGAGATCAGCAACAAAATCCCTGGTTTTTTAAGACAAGGATGAAACTACAGAAAAATTATAACAGAGCAATGGTCAAAAACTGGAATGGCACACCTTCTAAAATCAAGTACAATCTGATTTTGAATCCATCAACAATGCATGCATTTGAGGAGAGGTACATATACCAGGGTCCTATTCACCAAACCATTCTCAAACTCAAGACTCGAGAAAAGCACCCAGCTTCTACCAATCTGGTAGAAGCTTTGGGGTCATTGTCGAGGCACACGTATGAGAATGGGTTGGTAAATACAAGGCCATGGCTCTAGAATATGGGCATATTAATCATCTAACTCTCTAGATTCTCCTTATCTTGTGATGTGATTCTAAAGAGTGGTCACAAAATATGGATAAATGGTAAATACAGTCAAACCTGTCTTGAACAGCCATCAAATTAGATATAATAATGACTATTAGTGACATAGTAGTCGCATAATGCAAAACGAAATTAATGCATAAAGAGCTTTTGAAAGCATTCTGCTTTTCTTTGGTTCTATATTACGTGACAACCTGTCTTAAAGACTACAATTGCCTTGTTTTGTGACCATTCAATGCAGGTCTGACTGTAAGCCAATATTGTCAATAGATTTTCCAAAATATGCCCATCGCCTAGGGCTCTGATGAACTATAAATAATTTGTGTGATCACAATGATGATGACAATGATGATTAAGTCTCTTGTGAATTTACACCAATGATATCACACCATTCTATATTTGATGAGGAAATTTATCACACTGAAATATCCTATCCTAAGTTATGGAAATAAATGCAAACATCTAGGGAGCAACTTTGGAATTTCTATTCATTAATCTATAGACACACAAGCTACTCATTTCAAGTCCCTTGGTATAACTATGAGGATGATGATGTCGATGATGCCGAAGTTTTCAATGAGTGAGATCCTTTCGTTTGCTTCAAGAAATGGTGACCTCATAACAATCACCTGCCACTCAGCTTGGATTGTACATGCTGCAAAATGACTCCTCATAGATGATCTTCAGTCTGTTTAACACTGTTTGTACCTTTATCAGCTATCTGCCTCGAGCATTTCAAGGAAAAGTTTGTGCATCATTATTTTGCCATTTCTTTTCACATCAAACCAGTACTGTTTGGCAAGAAGTTTTAAATGTGTCATGGCAGGAAGCAGAAGATACAACTGTCCAACACGTTTGAGTCCCCCATTGCTCCGCGATTTCACATAGTCTAACAGAGCCTCGTGCAGTTTCTCCTGCAGGGCTTTGCCTGCATCACTTCTCTCGGTTACAACATCTGAAATAGAAACAGTAGTTGAGATCCATGTTAACCCTAACAGAGCAAGAATCAATTGCATACTCTTCTTTTGCATACAGGTTAGACTAAGATCAGCAGTCTCTCTGATCAGGGACATCCGTGTTTGCATTGAAACCTGCATCACCAGTCTATAATATTTCTATGGTATTTTTTTCATAATGAAAAATTATCATTTTATAAGCCAATCTTATGATTCTTATAAATGATATTCATTTTTTTCTTTTTTTCTACATTCATTGGCGGTTGATTCTTATAATTCAGCATTGGTATACAAAGAGTTAACTCTTTGCATGCCGGCGATAAGTTTTGATCTAGATCAGACTGCAAAAAACGTAAAGACCTGATCTTGAATTCAAAATATTTGCCATTTACATTTCAATTTCAGGAAAAGAATAAACAATGTATCCTTGAAATAATTTGATTAAAAACATTATCGCACTAAAAACCACACTAGGTGTACCCAGAGGTTCTTTTAAATATATTAGTTTTAGCATTTAATTTTGCAAAATATAAAATCTAATGACATGATTTTGAATTAAAGTTAGTATGGTGCTGGTATTCATGAACCCATTTTAGACTCGAGACTCATGCAAGGCTCAGAGCTTCTAACATTCTGGTTGAGCTGGGAGTTATTTTTGAGTCTCAAGTCTGAGATCAGGTTTTGTTTTTAAGGCATAGTGTAATCTTACCAATATTGAAAAGAATAATGCTTTTCAGGAGAAGATACTCCTCTCGTGTAATGTTCAGACTAGTGAACTTCTTGCACATTTTCCGAGTCAGAGTGTCCAGCTCTTTCGAGCAGCCAAACTTTTCTGCCTGTTCTGCGGTCAGCTTGAAGTCCTCTGCAACCTGAAAATATAAATGGAAAACTATTTTTTTTTAAATGTTTACCATAGAATTTGCTTGAATAGAATTGCCAATTGATAAAAGTTTTGAGCTACATGCGCACGTGAGCCGCAATATATAGAAGACACACAAAGACAGGTTACAGACATAGAGCTAGGGTGAAGACAGTAAACCCCATTTGGGGTTTAAACAGGTTTAGGGGCACCCAACCTCACTCTTATTCCTTCATCACCCCATCAGACCTAGTGCACGTAAACGGTATACCCGTCAGACTACTTCACAACATCACTGATGGCAAATCCAGTTGTAAAGTATATGTAAAACACAGACCAATTAAAATTCATTCACTGTTTTTGCCAATCATCGATGTACCCAATGACTTGTCAGAAATCAGTGTAACTGTAGAGCAGCCATCAAGGGTACAACAGAACGGGCACAATACATAGATCCAACATACTCTTCCCGTTTCCGGGTTTCAAAATAGTCTTCATTGAGTATTATGACCTTCCTGTCATCGCAGAAGTGAAGAAGGAAGTGAGATAACCAACTGTAACAGAGTTAATTACACTCTAGTGGCAGTGGGCCCACTGTGGTAATCAGTGACTGTTTGCTGGTTGTCCTATAGTGGTAATCAGTGACTGTGTGTTGGTCCCACAGTGGTAATCAGTCACTGTGTGTTGACAAAAAACTCACCTCTCCTATGGAGTGACCACTTGTTAGAATTGTGGATGTATTTAAAAAGAAATGTATTTTAAACGAAATCTATATTACTCACCTCTCCCTATAAAAAAAGGATTCTAACATGATGTCTCTCCATAGGGTTTGATGAAGAAATAAGGATTTAAGGATATTAAATATGCACATCATCTGGGGCCCTGTGTTGATCTTACCTTTAATATGCCCTGGTAAGGTGAGGATCTGAAGATGAGATTGAGGAGGTTGATTTCTAGCCATGAGTGTTGTAGGAGATTCATTTGATCTGAGAGACTGAGACTGGAGAAGCCTGAAATAAAACAAAGTTATCACAGACATTCAAATGTTTCCTTGACTACTCATTCACAAATACAAATACCAAACTATTTATTTTCTCCTATTAAAATATGAGTCATTCTCTGTGATAAGGGGTAAAATGTGTGTCCAGACAAGTTCCTGTGTATCCAATTCAGGACCTGATCAGACAAAACAGTCCAGATCAGAGGAATGAAACAAAAGTAGAACCTTTTAACATATCTTATATGTTTTACTGTTTATATAGGGTTAAACTGTTTGTAAAATATGTTCGTTTTTTGCAGAAAGGACCGACATACTAAAAACATTGAAAAATCGTAAAAATATGAAAACCTTTCTCATTATATTAGCTTTTAAAAATAAAAATAAAATATAATGACATTTATCCCGATTCAAGGCTGGAGGATTCTCATATGAAGAAAAGTAAAACCTTTCCTTCCCAGAAGGGCCTTTTATCTCCTCTGTACTGATGCTAATTGAATTTATTGTAGGAAATGGAACATTAGCTCTTAACCAGCAAATGCTCCAATTCCTACAATTATTTCAATTTAATTCAGTTGTGGAGGAAAGGGTCCAGGATTAACTGAAGCCTCTCACCTGGCACTTGTTTGGCCCAGCTTATTGTAATGACGAGTTCCCTATCTGCCAAATCTGACAGGATGGTGAGGAACTTGCCCTCATCCACCTTCACGCTGGTGTCCGCCCGCGCGTACAGTTTATCCAGATGTGACTCGATGCTGATAAGCTGCTGCAAGGTTTTGTTGTCTGAGACTGAAACATAAGGCTTAGCTGTAAAATAGCAAAACAAAAAAACATGGGTTACAAGAGAGAAAAAATGAAAAATACTAAATATCATCATAGTTCAAGGCATTAAGATATTTGAAAACAAAGTTCAAGACATTCTAAAAAGTCAATAGGTAACATTTACCCTTTCCTGCTTTTTTTACTTATCCACATGAAAAAAATGAATATCTTGCGATAATGAACATTTCGTTTTTTAATTGTATTAAGAATTTGGAAGCAAATGGAGCAATTGCCCGTAACGAGATATTTGATTCACAGAAAATAGTTTTTGATATGATTGAAAGAATAAGACTTTTTTTTTAAGTAGAGCAGACAACAGTTTGACAACAATTTTGTCTTCATGTTCAGGGATTCATGGTTTATAAGTATGCAATGTGTCAAGTAACTACAACAGGTATCCATGGTGTTGACAAAGCCATACATTATCATACGGCAAGAAATATTATGGCATTTTTCATTAGCATGACCTAGTGCCTGTATGTTAATCATTACCCTCTGATGATGTCACAAACTCCAAAATTAATAGTGTTTTTCCTCCTCACCACTGAGGAACCATTCATAAGTTTTCATGCTCTGGTTATCTAGCAGTTTTTGCAGATATAAACTTTAGTAGTCAACCCTGCATTGAGTGGCCACTCAAAAAATGACGCATGAGTGGTATGTAACCCTTTACCTAAAATGTGGTTTTTAGAACCATCCACAAGAAAGCATCTGATGAAAAGGATGAATATTTAATGGAAAAAAAAATGACAATTTTACTTTTTTTGTGGAAAATGAAGCATTTGCTCATTATGAGCAAATGCTCCATTAACCACTGTGTTTACAAACTTCATGTAATAAAGAGGTGTGAAAAGGAGGTTTTTATGAGGTAAAGGGTTAGGACAGGTGGTCACTGTCATTCTAAGAGCTTTCTGTATTAATTGTGTACTGCATGTAGTAACCATCTGTTCTTTATAGTAGCAATGGTATACCCTATTTGATGGCCACTCAAGACAGGTTTGACTGTATCTATGAATGATATAGCCGAGGGCACAATGTCCTGGTCCAATATATCACCATGGCAAGTAATGAATATCCTTAAATTGATGTTCTCCTTTCCATACAGCGCAAGTCAGCACTTTATTTTGACAAACAGTTATATGCATGGAAAAATATTAAACAAAGGCATAAATTAACTAATATATGTAGCCAGAAACTGTCACAATGACATACAGAAACAATACTATTAAAATCATATACTCAAAACAATGGACAAAATGCTTGGTCCATGAATAAAAACAAGGTTTAAATAGAACAAACACTTCATAAGTGATGAATGGCATTAGACTTTAAATACATTCCTGTGAATTGATATTAATGATTTGAGTCACAAAACCTGTTTTTTAACAGCTATTTTTAGACTTACCCAAAACCAAAGACCCTGGTGAAACATGAAATTCTAGACAAAAGAAACTTTCACTTTTAAATTGTTTTAAAATCATTGTAGGAAATGGAGCATTTGCTTGATACAAGCAAATGCTTCATTTCATACAATGGTTTAAACAGCAATCAGTTACAGGGGCGCTTAAGGGCCTTGTGTATATGAAAAGGGTCAAGCTATTTTGATGAATTATTTAGACTCAAATGACCGGCATACTTACTGTTATATGAGTTTTCTACACATTGTTTCTTGACAATGGGAAATATCTGTTGTACATAGGGGTAAGTGTCCGGAGATCTCTTGTACTTTTGTCGACCTCCTCGCACTCTGTCTAATCTCACCCCTGAAAACAGAAATATAGTTAATAATAAATACCATGGGACTGGATTCTGTTCACATGGTGTGAACATTCTGTCCAGATGCTGTTCTCATGGTGGGTGACATTTAATCCATGTCTTTCACATACAGTTTTTAGACTTGTCCACGAGGAAATATTCTTATGAAAAAGCAAAATAATCAAAGACACAACATTTAATTGTACTGAAAATATTTAAAGAAATAGAGCATTTAAAATGGCAAGTAAATGCTTCATTTCCTACAATATTTTCACAAAATTTCTGCTAGAAATAAGCTCAAAAGCCCTTCTGTACAGGAAAGGGTTAAAAAGCATAGGCAGCCATCATTTCACATAATGAGTGTTAAAAATAATGAGTGTGAAAAATACACACAAGGGAGGTAACAGAGTGAGCCCATCAGCTTAAAGAGTTGTGTTCCTTGCTTCTGCATAGATATATACTACAACTAGAAAATGTGTCCACAGGACACATATGCCCCCACTTCCGCTTTGTCAAAAATGCCTTATTTTTACAAATAAAGGCCTATAACTCCATAAACATTAATTTTGCGCGAATGAAAATACCCAGGTGCACAAGTTCATACCCTGAATTATATATCTATGACGTTTCAAGCCTGTAGTACATACGCAATTAGAGTTATGCGTGACGCAAACTTTCCGTCCAAAAATGCCATATTTTCACAAAATAAAGGCCCATAACTCCATAAATATAATTTTGGGCGATTGAAAATACCCATGTGCACAAGATCACACCCTGAACAATATATCCATGAAGTTTTAAGTCTTTAGTACAAATGCTTTTAGAGCGAGACACAAACTTTACTGGACAGACATACAGACATACGTACCTATGTACGGATCGACGGACAAAGGCAAATCTATATGCGCCCCCTCTTTTAGTGTTGGGGCATAAAAATCATTTTTGTTTTTAAACCTTTACTTGACAGCATTCTTGTTGGTCGCTTATGTACGATTTACAAAAACAGTATTGTAAATGCTTGAATGATCTAGTATATATCTTTTTACAAAACTGCGTACACTGAGAAACTCATTTAAGATGTGTCTTGTACCAAGAATAGCAGCAGGAGACTGTGGCTGATGGAAAATCAACATGGCATCATCAGTACAGCTTCTGTATAATACATTAACTCTATGCCTGACAGTGGCAAATTTTGAAGACTATTGATAATATTTGTAAACAGCTTGGATCCAAATCAGAGTTGGTATTCACCAACCTATTCTCAGACTCAAAATAATCTCTAACCTTTTGTTTGGGGCCCAGCTTCTAACCAGAAAGGTAGAAGCTGGTCACCCAAAAAAAGGCTTAGGGATTATTATTGGCATTATTGTGCAAGAATGGGATGGTAAATACAAGGCCAGATCAACAAAGTGTGGTCCCTGATCTTGGATGCAAACCAGTCGGATCTTGAATGCAAACCAGTCGAATCTTGAATGCAAACCAGTTGGATCTAAGGTACAAACCAATCGGGTCTTAAATGCAAACCAGCCTGATCTTGGATTCAAAGTTTGACAATATAATATGTATCTCTCTGCAAAACCAAGTAGGAAAACAATATGCTTTCTTAATTATCTGAGAACAAATTTATCACATACAAATTACTTGGCATATAGTCTCCAAAACTGTAACAACCACACTCCTCTGCTGAAACGTTCAGACTAATGAGGCTAAACTTTACAGATGTGCAAGTTTGGTTGACAGACTGTCACTCAGAATGAACAAGACTGTAGGTTGTATAGATTCCTTTTGATAGCCTCAATAAATGGGCTTTCTGTAGAAGGAAGCCGAGGAATTACGAAATTTGAAGGAACAAAAAAGATATCCTAGTGCAAATCAAGTAATGTTTCATTGGATTTGATTATTGAATTTGTAAAATCTCTCATTTTGGGCCGCAAAAATAAGTTCCCACAGATTTCATTTTGAAGCTACAATTTCTAGGGCCGCAGAATCCCAAAATTTGTTTACACTCCATTTCAATTTTTACAAACAACCATATCTCAGACATGCACACTGTTATCGATATAATTAACCCACAGTTTCACCTTACAAAAATGAACATTGCCTGACTTCTCTAATAACTGAATTGAAGGAAGATGGTGCAACATCAATCTTAATGAGTTTTTCTCTTATGAAAAGGCCATTTACTTGATAATACATTTATAGTTAAATTGGTTACCAACAACACTACATTATTTATGAACTACAAAAACCAAGAGAGTTTAACTCTTTGCACGCCAGGGGCGGATTTATCTGCCCAGGGATAGCCTATGCAAACAGTTTGGATCCAGATCAAGCCCAACAAAATGTTGGGCTTGA
>JAULCE010146758.1:0-11984 GCA_032359355.1 Macoma nasuta | reverse complement strand
GAACAAGCCAAATTGTCGTAAGAAAGTAATGTACGAGTCGCTAAAACAGCTAATTGCTGCTTCTACACCGACATTACCGACTACCCTAATCACAATTTTGTTGAATCTCGGCACACAACCAGTACCATTAGATAGAAAATGATCTAAGAAAACAAATGGTCACACTATGACTTTTAATCTAATAATAACAACACATTGAGCAATTGTAACACTGGGAATTCCTGAAATAAATTAAGAGACAGTCGAACTTCCCTTAACATTTAAGAGAAAAAATCAACAACGTGAGGAATTCCTAATGTTAAGGAGTTTTGTGAATACCACTTAAGAGTAAGAGAAAAATGGTCAAACTCAAGGGAATGTTTTTCCTTAGGAGCTTTGTGAATGCGTACGGGCCCTGATCTGGATTCAAGTGTTTGAACATTCACTCTAGTCGTGAAATGCAGGCTAAAGGTAAACTATCTGTTGATATATTTTCAAACGATGCAGGAGATTCACAGCCAAAGGAGAAGGGAAAGGAGTCGTTGTTTACCGGTAGTGAGAAGATAATTCTGGCTGTGGCTGCACCTCTTTGGATACCCTTGGTAACCGCCGCCTCTGTGCTCTTCTTTCCCGTTGGCGTTGGTATGTTCATCAGAGAGGCTGTCCGAGAAAGCCAGAGGAGGAAAGAATATTCTGAGAACAAAGTGAAATTCATGTGCGAGTGGACAAAGGAGATCATAAAGACTTACTTTACATTGGAGAACCTTGAAAAATTCATAATGTCTACCTACTTTGAAAGGTTTCAAGCCAAAATTAAAGCGCTGTGTGACGAGTTCATTCCCAAGCAGATTGCGGCGGACCAGAAACACATCAACCTAATCAATCAAGACATGCGGTCCTCTCAGGAGATACTTAACCAATACATGCCGGTTCAAAAGAAACTGAAAGCAGTACTTGGCAAGTTTTACCTGTATGACCTCAAATATATGTATACTGATATCATAGACATTACACAGTTGCATAGAGTACGGTTGTTAGGCAAAGGCAATTTTTCAGACGTCTACCTTGTCGAGTGGGTACTTCCGGACAGGCCTAAATCAGCGGCACTTAAGATTCTGAGACGCCCTCTTCAAGGGGAGAATATTTACAACCAGCTGTCAGAAGTAGATTGTCTACGGTAAGTGCGGTACGAGTTTTAACAAATCGTTGTGGTATGTTACTATTTTGGCTTGTTGAAATTGTTCGTTGGTTAATACATCGAATTGCAGCATAGCGCCCCCTTTTCTTACTATGATATTTCCTGTTTCTACTTTTGCCGTAATTTGAACAAGTGTGATTTTCATGTCGGTGTTAAATCGTTCTGAGCTTTCACATTAGCTATTATTTTGATGTCTGTGTAGATTTTTTGATAACTTTGACTCACTGGCTGTTTTTTTTATGTACGCGGCAACTGAACCCTTATTAAATCTGGATTTTTATTTTTATTTTTTGATCTTGTTATCTCCATTCATTATCGTGTTCACACACCTTGCAGTTTACTCCAGCACAAAAACATCGTGGAGTTCTATGGTCCCTCATATTCCGTTGTTGCCGGTGAGGACAGCGATAGTTCTGAAGATGAAAGGGGTTTCACCAGGTCGTGGCGGGAACAAACGGGAGGTACCCTCATGCTGTTACTGGAGCTCTGCGAGGAGAGCCTGGAAGAGAAAGTGTTCAAGAATAAGGACTTGCAGTGCAGGTTGGCATATCCTTGTTTTTTTCTTCTAAAAGTAGAAAATAGATCATGCAAGATATGTCAAATACACCCTACAAGATCCACATCTAAAAGCTAACTTACCCTGTGGGAGCACATTAATGATTAAGCTAAATAGTCGTAAGAATGTAATGTACAAGTCGCTAAAACAGCGTAATGCTACTTCTACACCGACATTACAATCACACTGGTTCAAATTAAGGCGGAAATAAGAAAATTTATGGATAAAAAATAAATTTATGACTGAATATAACCACATACATGCTACATTTTGGTAATAAGCCATTTACGAGGTTCTTCGTCAAGAACGTAATGCCATTTTGGCAAATGGGATTTACGTGAACTAAGAAGATATTGTCGGTATTGTTCTAAAGCCACGTATAGACCCATAATTTTATAAGCTAGTCCATGTAGGAACTTTTTGACCCGGGTGTCCCCTGTTTGGCACATGACAGCTATTTTCACTCTTCCCGATATAACTCAATATTCATCTTTATCTAAATAGTGAAAAAAATTGTTATTCACAGTGTGTAGAATCTTTCAGCTATTCAGCATACCAATGGTTATATATAGGGTTTTAAACAAGACCAAAGCTAAATAAGTACTCTATTAGAATTCGGTTCATGAGCCGCTGATTGATATTGGAATGAGGCTGCACTGTTACTTTGGTGATGTACGATGCACAAGGTGGTGAAAGGATTGCAGAGTATTTGGTTGTTGTATATGTTTCATTGCACGGTAACTTTTTAGCCATTGAGAGGCAATATTTTAAATTCTTGAATATTCAATGTGTAACAAGACTAAGCGAGTACCTATACCGTCGATAACGTCGCTCCAAATAGAAAGTTGTCGATGTAGGCCTACACTGGTTGATTTTTTATGTTCAGTAAATGTAATCCAAATAAGCACGTTTTTTAATTTATTTTTGTCATATTCAAACTTCTAAATCTGCAATTGATTTTGAACGACATTTCTAATTTCACATTAATCTGTATTAAAATATGTTAGTGTCCATGTTTGTTAATTTGAAGTGTATTAAGTAGATGCAAAATCAGAATTTAGAAATTAGGATATGATACTATATGTTATACTTATCAAGCTAGCTAATCGCATAGTTATATGTTCAAACAGCTTGGGTCCTCCTAAACAGACCCTGTGAAATTCGGCGTCTGATTCGGGTCCAAACTTTTTGACACATGGACAATATTTTTCCAAATCCTAAGCAAAACTAACAAGGTTAAAAAACAAACGGATGACAATTCCAGCAGCCGACAATTATAGCAACATGAGAAAGGTTAAACTGTTTAATTTTCAGACGATTCGGTTCCGTACCTGAGCGACAGAGTACCTTCAGATTCTATGTTGACATGGCAACCGGAGTTTGTGATGGACTTTCGTATATACACAATAAAGGATATCTTCACAGAGACCTCAAACTGTCCAATGTCCTAGTAGGCCTTTTTAAGCTGCTAACATTTAGTATAATGCATTTTAGTAAATGTATATTCATGTTTTTTTTACTGTGCATCTTTATCTTTATTTTTTTAAAGATATCCATGACACACCCTTTCATGGTATAATGTTACACAAAATGATAATGATGATAATTAAACAAACTAAAGATTACTTATGATCATAATTAACAATACTGCTAAAAATAATGATCATAATAATTATTGTTATGAATAAATGTATATCATTGTTATAAATACAATAATTATTACAATTATAATCCGTATTACTACTGCATAGATGCTGCCCTTTTTGTACTCTTTTGTTTTGTTTGTTGGCAGTAATGATTATGTTACGCCTGTACATTTAAATATTTACTTTACAGATCAAAGAAGGAATGGCAAAGATCTGCGATCTTGGTTTTGCGCGACATGAAGTTGCTTTGACGGGAACGTTTGTTGGAACTCTGACCCACATGTCTCCCGAACTGCTTTCTAACAAACCTTACACCAACTCAACAGACATTTACAGCCTGGCCATTCTTCTTTGGGAACTCTGGTATGGCAGGCTCGTGTACTCTGAATCAATGTATTGTAGTTATTCCGCACCGCAACTGATGGATCTGGTCAAATCCGGAACTAGACCTATGCTAAACCAAAAATTCCAGATGCCTTCAGAGTTACAAGATCTGGTGAACGGTTGCTGGGCTCCTAATCCAGATAGCCGACCCACAGCAAGGGATGTTGGGCAGAGACTTAGAGATTTATTCAACAAATTAAACGATTTCGATTGGTGAGCAAACTGGGTACACTTGAGTAAATTCAAACAGTGTGTTCACCCATCAGAAGATTCTACCGCAGTCGTTATCTTAGGGAAAATACCTGGGTAATCCTATTTCTAACCATCGGCAAGTAACAGGAGAAAAAACGCCGTTTCAGCGCTAACGTAACGCAGACGAAATCCAAAGATTATTTTTGACAATTTTATTACTATTATAGTCAAACAGCTTATGACGTCGGTGTTCATCAAAAATGTTAATGCCACTTTGTTAACTCTTTCAGTGCCAAATCAAAACATGGCGGTTGTGACTAGTTTCAGATAAAATGTTTTAGCGTAATAAATCACAGAGACGATTAGATCTAAATATGTTTTGTATATTCCGAAACTGTTTATACGTGACTCAAATTTATTGCAAAGTAGTGAAGTCCCAGATCAGACGCCGCATTATAAGGCGGCGTCTAATCTTGGACTGCACTATTTTCAACGGCGCATTCAGGCGACTACGGTGGTGAAAGGGTGTTAAAGTGGTAGTTCCGTAATTTTGGAAAGAGTCTTCGGTATCTCCATAACTAGTATTCGTCATTTTGGCGTTTGGCACTTATGTAATTTTAGAAGAAATCGCCGGTGCTCTTCTCAAACCACGTAATGTGCTACTTTGAAAGATGACACAAATCGGTGTAAGGAGAACACCAACAAACCAATATAACACACTCCACGAGTTTTGGAAATTTTATTACATCATTCTACAATTGACTCTTTTGAACTGCAGGAATGATCATTAATTTAACTTTTTAGGCCAAATCTAAAAAGTTCGGTCGCAACAGAACACTATCGAGTACTTAAGCAAAAAGAAAACGTGGAATAATCAATGACATTTTGTTTTTCTTCAGTCTCGATAATTAGGACTTCGTTTCGATGCAAACAGTTAAATGTCAGCTCTGAAGCAGTAACTGCACTGTTTTGGCAGCAGAAGCGCCGAAAAAATAATAAAAAAGTCTGATAACCAACTAGTTTGGATCACAAATCAGGTCTCACCATTTGTTAGGACTGATGCGGATGCACACTGTTGCATAAGCCTTCAAAAGCTAATACGATCTGATGACCAAGTGGGCAAATGCACAGTCTAAACATAGTATCATTGTGTGAGACGTTTTGCGTTAGGATAATAAGTGTGGAGCTTTTATCTCTTACGTGTCATTGTAGAGAAAAAAGTTGATTAAGAAGGGCTAAACTGCAATTTAAAACTAGCTTATCCTACAAACTAGGATGTGGCGAAGAAAGAATTCTAATTAACTCCTAGATGTAATGTACATGTTGCGTTATCATTTTATGTTAATCCTCTTCTGTGTTAGCATGTAAGATACTCAAATGAAGAGTTATTGTGTATTGAAAGTTGTTTTAAGAGGAAAATGCTACATATCGACTGGGTCACTATCCATTTCATCTATTTTGGCAGCTTTATGTTTCCACTTTAAATTTGCAGTATTTTCACTATGCATATTGTATATCGTCTTTTTAGCAATGGGCTAACGAAAGCCCATTGCTTAAGTTATATATGCAGTTTCTGGAAACACTTACTGTATATTGCAAACCGAATTGCAATGTGAGAAAGAGTTTTTCTAAGATAGTGCAGGAATAGAGGACAAAAGTCTTCGTTTTTCACTAGTTTCAGTTTGCAAACACGAGTATGGTCCTTTTTCAAGATTTTTTTCTGAATTGTGGTGGGAGTTAAATTTGACACTTTTATCCCTTCACTTGATATCGCGGTGATCAGTGACCGCGTGGTGACCCCTTGGCGACATTATGCACAGCGTCGGAAAAGTCAGTGATAGCTAAACAATAGAAAGCATGTCGGTGTTGACATTGTAGAACGATCTTGTTCTGAAGTTTAAAATAAATATTTGCTTTCAGATAAGGACATAAATATTTGTTATCCGCTACTCTCATAGTAATGTTACCATTAAAAAGACCTTTTATTGATTGTGTTTGTGTTTTTGCGGCGCTACAGTCAGACACGAATTTATATTTTTTCTTTCTATATCAATTAGATGATTATAAAGTCAGAAATATATCTTAAGTATCTATGAAGTGCTATAACAGCCCATTTAGCTCAGTTGGTTAAGCGACTTGCCCTCGAATTGACATTTTGGTAGTGTAACGTTCTGACGTGGGTTCATATTCAGGCAGAACCATTATGTTTTCAATCACTTCTACATAGTGTTTAGCAGCAAATGACTATAGTAAATGTAAGTTCATATTAAAGTTATCAATATGAATAATTCACACACATGATGATTATGAACTTTGCTTATAACGCTTAGTTTTTTTTTTGAAGAAGGTGAATTAACAACTTAACCGTGACTTGGACGTGCGTTTGGCTCTGTAACTGATTGCTTGTGTAAACATTGTAGGAAATACAACACTTACTCGTAACGAGAAAATGCTCCATTTTCCTACACATTATTTAAATACAATTCAAAACTAGCCATTCCTTTTGTCTATATTTTTCATATTTTTATCAGATTATTTTCTTATGGATTAGTCTAATAATAGATTGTGGAGGAAATGGTTAAGATCTGAGAATTCGACATTTTTAACAAAATCTTCTCATCCTTATATGTTTATATTAAAAATATTACATTATTCTTACTTTTCCAGTTGACTTTGTGGTTTGATAATTTACTTTTCTCATCGACTTATCTCTCTGATGATAGGGGGGTCATTATTTTCAAAATATACACTGCATTGACGGTAAGAACCTTGGTGACAACACTTCCAATGCTTTGATTCATTTACGTATTTGTCTCTACAAATATTTTCATAAAGGTCAAATGGATTTTGGTTATATTTGCCCTTTACCCTTTCCCTCATATAAACGCCTTTTTACACTTATGTTGTACATGACCTTTGAAAACATTGTGGGAAATTGAACATTTGCTCATTATGAGCAAATGCTGCATTTCCTAAATATTTTCAAAACAATTCAAAATGTACATTTGTGTTTCTTTGCGCTTTTTACTGTCTGCATCAGATGCTTTCATTGGGTATGAATCAAAACATACCATATTAGGTAAGGGGTTAATTAGTTTTGTTACGCACAACCACAAGAATGATAAATGTAAAAATGCAATTATTAAGTACACCGATGAAATTATGAATTAACCTAATATTGTATACATAATATGCTACTTTTAGACTCATTCTCAATGAAAGCTTCTTATGAAAACGATGAAAAGAAAAAAGCCAATTTAAATGATTTTGAAATATTGTGGAAAATAGAGTTAAGGCGTTTCTATGAGACAAAGGATTCAATCAATATGACATTGCTTTTATTTAATTGAATATTTAAATGTCTAATTGGATAATTAGGAATAACTCAATATAAAACGTATTGTATCAGTATATCGTATTTGGGTCGCCAGCGTGGAAAGAGGCAAACAGTGTATACTCAGATCCTTAACCGCGTTTAAAACACGGTGTTGGATCAGTGTCTACCATGTTTGCAGAATTCATAAAAATGTATCTGCCTTCAGTGAGTTACAAACAAGTTGACCCTAATCGGACACGCCGCAGCGGCTAATATCATTTGAAAGTCTGCAATATTTTCGTCAGCACTTCTTTTCGGCTGCTCATATTTAAATATATCTATTTAATTGTCTTTGGTAGAATAAGTACAATCAGAGTGTCCAACGGATTGAACTTGATCAGATGCCGAGTTACTCGGCGTCTGATCGAGCATCCAGCTGTTTGAAAAGATTACTACAATTACGGTTTTTACGTTATAGTCTTCCAAAGGATATGTGTACCAATTTGCAATACCGTAAGGGACTTACGGTGGTCATTTTTCACTTATAAAATATAGGATACCATTCTGTCCGAGATTACTTTCAATCTATATAGATATATATTTTTGGAATTCATATCTTTAAGAGTGACTGTGAACCATATGCGTGCATGTACTTAAATTTTCTGAATAGTTCCATATTCATATGGTGTATACATCTCAATTGAGTAGCATTTTACGCGCCATCATGGAGAGTTGGCATAAGAACATATTTCATGGGTGCCATATGCTGCATGTCATCCAAGCGTTCAACGTTATTCATATATTATGCATTTTTAGATAAATGTTTAATGGAAATAAATATGTCCATAACGAATACATGAAGTCTTATAATTATTATTCAGGTATCTCCTTCAGCTTGTGCTTGATAGTTACTCGTTGTCTAACTGTTTTTAGTCATTTTCTTAACAAATTACTCTTCTTCCGATATTCACGATTGTAATGGTACTTGCAAGCAGCTTGTATGCGGATCACTTAGCATCTGATCTGGAACCAAGCTCTTTGAGAGTAACTTGCTCCAAAATTTGAAACATATCGGGTAAATTGTATAACTGGAGCAGTCGTGAGGTTGTGTGTAGACGAGAGCTTGTGAGCAGACGGCATATTTGAACTCAAATAAGAGATTATTACACAAAACATGACGTGTAGGATCATGCACAGAATACACATTTCCGTGCAGGTGTACAAATATCTCCGTCTTTCATATTTTCAGTTTCATCTCTGGTGTCGACGTTCCTTGAAAGCGTTTTCTCTAAGCGTGTCTTGTCTGTCTTCCAGCTTATAATAGTCTTCTTCTGCAATCACCTGAAATGAATTCCAACCACAATGTAGGATTTTTATGATACATGATGTATATATAGATAATGACTTCCTGTTTCTACAACCGAATATTGTTATCTCGAACTCGGTTTATCAAATTCATGCTTTAATCAAAACTTAACTCTGAACATAAAACATATGTTATGATTTGTAGGCATGTGTCGCGGTTAAATAAACCCTTTTATAAGATTGAATTACCCTTGAAATTAATTCGAACTTCGGGTAGCACTAAATCAAACTATAAAAAAAAACCCACCAGACAATGTTCGTCAGTATTTCATGCAGTCACTCAACGAGCATTTGTTTAATATTATTTTCTCAGCGTAGTGTGCATAACTTGCTTATTCAGAATACATTTTATAATAAAAAAGCTTATGTTTCATTCGTAGGGTTATATTGTCGTGTATTGAAATTGTTAAAATTGTTGTGTATCGGGAGTGTCTATATTAGCGCGTATCGGGAGTGTTGGTGTTGGTGTGTATCGAGGGTGTTTGTATTGGCACGTATCGGGAGTGTTGATGTTGGTGTATATCGGATGTGATTGTATTGGTACGTATCGGGGGTGTTGGTGTTGGTGTGTATCGAGAGTGTTTATATTAGCGCGTATCGGGAGTGTTGGTGTTGGTGTGTATCGGGAGTGTTTGTATTGGCACGTATCGGGAGTGGTTATATTGGTGTGTATCAGTGACATTCAGTGCAGATGTATTGTACGCGGTAGGTGGGGAGTATAGTGTTGACCTTACAGACGGTTTCATTAAGGAGTGTTTGTAGTGTATGAACAGTGATTGCCTGTTACTTGCGTCGTTTTCGATATGAAATTACATCCTCGGCAAAGAAGTTAAGAAGATATGCCTAAGCATATACATTTTCTTTGCCAATAGTCATAAACCAGATCCGTTCATTCTATTGGTTCCATTTTTTCTATAATAGTTCATTAATATTGCTACTAGATGAAGGTTATCGTACATTTTCATTTATTTCAGAACAAATCTCTTACTTTTATCTTCTTCCTTCAACAAGTAATACTTACCTTGAACCACAACAGTTCAGAAAATTTCTCGGAGCCTACTTCGAATCTGGTCAGCAGTCTGCATTTTGTAGCTCTAGGACCAGTCCACACCCGGCCTTTCCAAACGCCATCTTCTATCTGATCCAGGTGGTACCATCCCCGTGCTGCCAGCACCGCTACATCTTGGACATTCTTCATATACACCGTAAAGGTCTGATCTTCCTTCTCCTCCAGATGATGATTCAATGGTTCTTCTATTCTAAACTGAGACGTCCAGCCAGTCTCGAGCTTTGGAAACGGTGACCATTTACCAGACGGTATATCGACCTGGAAATGCTCTTCGCGAACTGTCTTAAAGCGAGCATCGTCGGTGGCCTTAGTCTGAATTTTTACGGAATATCTCCCTCTTCTAGGAAAATTGAGATCGACGTACCCGCGATTATCTTCAATCCATTTCCGTGCATGTTCGGAATAATTAAGTTGCTGTTTGTCGTGAAGTTTGAATTTAACATTAAGATCGCATACATCCGGTATTTCCAACTCGAGCAACAATCGTCCGGTGTCAGGTGCCTTGTGAATAGTCTTCTGTTCTGTTCGTACTGGAAAATCAAACCTCGGAATTACACTTGTCCTATCTCTAACACACTCAACTTTCTTTATGAGATAGTTGCAGAAATGTGTATATGGTTTACTTGTGTCTGACCTGGCCGACAGCTGGAGAATATAAGTGCCCAACAGTTTCGGCTCCATATCAACGATAAACACCACTTCATGTCCTCTATCGCGCAGGAAACTGAGCTTGATCTGGTCTGTATTAACCGTAGCACCGTCATTTAATAACTCGTGTTTGAACTGAAGACCAGCTGTGTCTTTAAATGAAATTTGTGTGATGACTTTGTCAATGACTATTTCGGCGCCATGATGTGACACGGGAGACAACCCCATGGCGTAGGCATCCATACCTGGGCCCCACTCTTCTCGTGAACTGATTGGAAATGATGGTTTTCCTGTGTGATCTTCGCAAACAAGCTTGTACGTGATAACTTTTTGCCAAGGATGGCATTCAGAACAACCAAAAACGTCCAGCAAGTATGAGCCATTCTTCGGAAGTCGAACTTTGATGTTGACTAGATGCTTGTTAAGAACCGTTTCAGTAAAAATATATCGTTTTAAAGACATGCTGACTGCCCTCGACAGCTTTATTTCAGCCTCCATGCCAGCACTGTCATAATAAAACAACTTGCACATAAACTGACGATGCGTATTTTCAGGGAATTCCAGCGTCACTAACATATCTTCCTTGTCAGCAACTATCACCGACTTGGTCTGATTTACGAGCCTCATGCCAAGAGTGAAAAATCCATGTCGGAGCAGAGCCAACTCCGATACTTCCGCCTGATCAACTGGTCTGGCAAGTAATTGCCAGTACTTGTCGTCAGGATAATGGGTAAAGATAAACTGTTCAGGGTCTGAAAAGAACGACTCTGTATAGTTGATGAGGCCTGGGGAAGCACGGTTGTCAGTCGGAACTGTAAGATGTTTGTTTGTAGTTTCGGCGAAATCGTTGGACATAGACTTTCTAAGAACAGGGTCGACTATCCACCATGTGTTGTTCACAAGAACGGCTACCCATATACTCCTGTGCGCCTCAAGGTCGTCTCCAGGGAGAAACTTTGGGCCCCGAATGATTCCATCGATAAGAGTCGCCTTGATTTTACAGCATCTACAACGTAAAATAAAAATAAAATCTTTGTTTTAACCATTTCCTCAAACATCTATATTTTGTCTAATTCACAAGGAAAGAATCCGCTGAAAATATTAAAATGAAGGCAAAAAAGAAGATATTTTTGAATTGTATTGAAATCATTGAAGGAAATGTAGCATTTGCTCGTGTAGAGCAAATCTTCATTTTCTACAATGTTTTCAATAGCCCCCCGTTTCTTAGGCGCTAAAATGCGCTTCTGTGGGTAAAAGGGTTAAACATTGGTGGATTCCAAGCTTTAACGAGAATTTTAAATAAGATGCTGAGCATTAATGAAAGTCTGCCGATGGGTCCTCTTTCGTTTTAGGAACACCGTGACAAGAAAAAAAAAGGAATAACTGTGTAAATTTTAATTAACCGTACACATCAATGAAAAGCCGTTGCAGAGAAAGAAAAATAACACACCTTATAGTTGTATAATTATGTTATAAACTGCGTGCTACAGACCCTTTAGCCCTTTTCCTCCACAGACCCGCTTGTTAGCGCCTCTGCAACTTATAGCTATTGTATGTCTTAACCCTTAGCCTGCTGTTCGCGACTACTATGATAATTCAAACAGCTTGGATCCAGATCAGACGCCGAGTAA
>JAULCE010146647.1:0-11985 GCA_032359355.1 Macoma nasuta | reverse complement strand
CTCAACCTCTGGAGAAGACGTGGCATCATCATCGTTGTCATTTAAATACAAAGGTGTTGCTGTTTTTATTGTGTTTTTACTAATTAACTGAATGATTATACTATATGAATAAAACATCAGATTTATTTTAAATATAATATTCAATGAAAATATTCCTGACTATAATTATGCTACCGTATTTTACTGACATTTAATTTACATAAAACAATTATAATCATCACAATCTATAAAAATATTCATGAAAAACCCACACCACGAGAAAACCACCTGAATTGCAAATGTTGGCACTATCCTTATATTTCCCCCCATACATCAATGTGTTCCATGTTATACCAAGATGAAATAAGGAGTATGCGTTTACATAAGATTTTGAATAAAGTCATCAAACAGTTTGAGAATTTTCATAAATGTATATCAATTGGAACGTGTACAATAAAAGTTTAAAAATTGTCATCTTACTCTAATCAAACAGTTTGGACTAAGACAAATCACCAATAAAATTGGTATTTTATCGTCTTTAATTTGAAAACCTTGTTTATTTCATTGTGTCTTTAAAAGAATAATTATATTAGTGTATAAAAGATTGGTTCCTGTTCAGACGCGGAGTTTCTCTGGGTCTGATCCGGACCAAAACTGTTTATATATATCAAGACGGGAAACAAACATAGTCGTCCTTCAAAGACATAGTCACCGTAACCAGATGACTCTTATAGTAGCCCTCCTATCAGGATTTGCACTCTTTGATTATACAGCCTGTTTATTAAAAGAAACTCCAATTGTCAAAGAAAACCAGCCTACATTTGAATAATGAGTCCTACAATGAATTTCCTTGAAATGAATTGTAGGAAAAGGGACCGGAAATGGCGGCCATTTTTAATCGGTGGCCATCATGAATTTCAGGTGGCTAAATGGATTTTTAAGTGCAGCTACCCAGCCGAGCTTATGTGCGAAGTTTGCTGCCTGCATCACTAAGTGCATGATTTTAGCGAAAAATTGAGTTAATCTGCCCAGCTATTCGTGTCGTTTCGGTGGTCGAAGATGTGTGATGTTATCAAGCGTGGTTCAGATAGCTCGTACTAACTTGATTACGTCCAACCACGTCGTATACCCCGTTGCAAACACTCGGAAAAAATGGCGGCGCGTCCAACGTTCAACAATGTTAGTGATTCTTTTGAGAATATGAAGTGTAGTGAATGCTAAATATATACTGGTGTCAAGCAGCTTTGATCCGGTTATTCGGCGTCTGATCTGGAATCCAGGAATTTGTAATGTCGGTCGCGGTGGTGACAAGAAACTGCATGGCAGTGGGAGAAAAACAATACATGTATTTTACCGTCTAACCAGTAATACACGAAGTACTTTTATATTGTATAGACAGATAAGACGCCAATTTAATTACTGATCGGATCTTGCTCCAGACATTTATAGCATTAAATTCTCCAAAAAGGGCATTAAAATTGCCATTGTTCCATACTATTTGATTTTCATTTACAATGCTATTTAGTTAGCGTTGATACGGTAAAAAAGTAGCGTTTCTTCCACTGTTATATATTTACATATAAGGGACACTCGGACATATAAAAAAGCGCCGACTCAGCTCTTTTTCAGCGCTATGTTTCCAGCGTCTAGTAACGAAGTCATTTAAAGGTAGAATTGGATGTCCTCTAAGATTGCAAACAGTGCAAAACCTGACCAGCCGCCACGTTAGTGACGTGGCGGCTGGCCTGGGGCTACAATGTTTGCCATGTCCGAGTGCCCCTTGTTGCGTGACGTGGTCCATATGATAGCATTAGTTGACTTGATTAGGGCAGTTCTTTTAAATGCTTAATGCAGAAAATATTCATATGGCAAATATTCATTACCCCCAGAAATATGTTTGCCGCCCGTCACTTACTCTTTTTACTCTTTTAGATAACAGCAATTACAAAAAAATGAATATACTCCAACCAATATTTCAACCTGAAAAAAAACCTCTTACCCAAACAACTGATTAATGTCTAGCTTTTTCCTCATTTCAAAAAAAAGTTGTTTGTTTGTTTTTGCTTTGTTGATTCTATTCGAATGATAGGGATCTTTTTCTATTAGTTCAAAATACCTAAGATTCAAATTTTATTCAACTTTGAGTTAATTCGGAAAGTCCACCCAACTTCGACATCACAAATGCTGACTGAATACATCAAACTTAAAACATTCTTTTTGAAAAACAAAGCTGATGTAGAACATATTAGCTATGACAAACAAATGACATTAACTCTTAAACAGTTGAATTTATTGGAATGCATAAGCTTTTAAACTTAGAGAATATATACACACTACAAATAATATTCTTTATTTTAATGCAACTTAGAGACTTTGTCGAATATGAAATATTGCACTGAAATATTTTATTAGACATCCTATTCACTAGGAAATATAAAATACAATTTTGTTAGGAAGCTTTTGTCAATACTTGAAGTTATAAACCGCAAAGCTTCTGATTGTCTTAGTTTGTTCTTAGTTAATTGCAGAAAATAATTACAACAACAGCAGCATGCAGGCTATACGGTGATACCAATTTTGTTTGGTTTGTTCTATACTTACATTATTCAGATTAGCGCTTCATTTTCTGTGTTTTTGTTTTACTTCTGTGGCTTTCGAGGTTTCCATACAGCACTTTTTCTTAATTGGAACGGCCTTTGTTTTATTAAACGGTTCTGGTGTTATCACTATTGTGCTTGCCCTTAAGCCATCGATAGCATGTGTAGTAAATTCCGTCTTAGATATAGAAAAACAAAAAATCATGTTAAGCCTCTCACCGCCTGGGCGACTCAAATAAGTGTTGTAAAAAGGTGAAGTCCCAGATCAGACGCCGCAAAAGAATTAAAGGAACTATTAAGGGGTTCTCATAACAACACACACGCCAGCACTTTAGATAAAGCGAAGAATGAAAATATTGTACTGTCAATTTAACTTGCAACACAATTTACTACCCTTGATCTTGGTCTACGATGTTTGCCAACATTCTTTTTTAATAAAAAAAGAAACAGACGTAAACAACACAGACAAATAACCATTGTTGGAATTCTGTTACCCTGAGGGACGGGCCTCTTTTTAGCTTTATGCTATAGTGTCCAGCTGTCGGTGTGGAGGCAAGCTTTTCTTGACTTTTGGCAATAACATATAAGTCACGTTTGAATGCACATGGGTGTCTTTAAGTTATTTTGTATATTAAAAGAATGTTAGTCTTTAGTATGCAATTCATATTGGTTTCTGTAATTCTTATCATCTGTAGCAATTTTCTCAATAGATATTTCTGCAACATCATTTTGAAATGGTAAACAGAGAGTTAGCAAAATTGTGTCCTGATATAATCTTAGTTACTCGGCGTCTCATTAGTGTTCACATTTATGGGATAACCGCGCCGTATTTAAAGATTTGCATTCGGCGTCGAGGTTCAAACAATATGGAACCGTTAAAAAACAGATACACGTCGGCGATGTTCAAATAACAGTAGTGTTTACTAGTACCCTATATTGTATGCCGCAAATTCTGACCGGACTGAACGTTTGTTACAAAACCGATGCATAAGAATTATTCACCGGTGTATCTAGCCCTTTACGCCAAAGCTACTCTTTTTAAGCCTCTGAAGTAGATGCATTATGAAATTATCGTGGAAAATGATGATCAAATGCTCCATTTCATACAATTTTGTCTACTAAAACTTGAATGTTTCATTGCTCTTAGAGATGTATCATCTCTATAAGATCCTTCCATTGTGGATGCGTCTAAACAAAACATATTGAATAAAAGGTCAACATGTTCAACAAAATAAGTTGAAACTATCTTATACATTTCCATTTTTACCAGCATATATTATAGCAAATAGTTAAGTGTTTAAAATAACATTTTGTAATTTTCATTATCATCAATATAATAGTGTCATACCATGCAACATATTATCATATATTTAGAAACGAATATATTCAAATCGTATTCAGTTTCACATGAAATACTTTTGGCTTCTTCTTTAACGTAAAACGTATACCTAACTCGGCACCGGTTTTCGCTTAAATTAATGTATGCATCCATCATTATGGATAACGAAAATAATGCAACCCTTGTGCAGTTTTTGCTTTCACATGATTTGCTGGTGTTCACCATCTTCTTTAAGATGTAAGTAATGATTACATTCGGACGACCTCCTTCGACCGATTCATAATACATGAAATGTGTCTGAAATTCGTCGTTCAGGTGCAAACAGTAGAATTCGTAACCTGCGGGAACATCTGGATGTAGCTTGTTCGGCATAGAAAACCGTTGATTTGTTACTTAGGGTGTGTAGTTCTCAGATCTGTAGTCTCAAAATGTTGGGACTACATGTATAACTGTTGGCCTAATTTCTGGATGATGTGACTGGGAGTTTCATGGCATGTGCCTCACGTGTCATCAAACTGTGAGACAGCACATTATCTGGATCACTAGACACGTCTTCGTTATCCTAGAGATGGAACGTAAAACCCAAAGCACCCAATTACTGTTGACGTCTGGTCCAATTTCAATCCGTAAACGATCACCCTGTAGCTAGTCCATTTCATACCTCTGTGGCAGATGATCTTTGAAAACTTTGTAGGAAAAGGGGCATTTGCTTAGAATGTGCAAATGCTCCATCTCCCGCAATATGTGAAAGTAAATTCAAAATTGTATTCTTTCTTTCCATAAGTTATTCTTTCTCGTGATCAGATGATTCCATTGTGGATGCGTCATCAATAGCATATGAAGTTCAGGTTTAATTTATCAAATGTGCAGTGGTGTGTAACTGTGATTACGTGTAGACCAATATTAAATCTCATTGGTGTTCATGGTCTGCAGTCTCTAACAATACCAGCATCCAATATTCGGTCATGACGTTTTACTTACTTTGCTTAACCATGTTCATACCTGAATAATGACATTTGTAACAAGTAAAACGGACACAATTAATTATATCCTTTCCCGTTAATAAGCATCTTTTTCTTAAATATAGAAACAAATTGAGTAAGCATTGTTTGTGTTGAGATGGAGTACAAAAACGACGTCAACATCCATTATTATACTGATATATTGCATTACTCAGTATTAGATCAAACGATTTATCTTTACTTAGCTACAATGATCTGTTAAGTCTAATAAACTATCATCGAATCTGATTTTCGTCGTTTATGACTTTTATCAATTTGTAAGTGATTCATTTCAACGGCATTTATTGATATTTATTCAATCTCATTTAGGCATAAAAAGGAATAAATTAAGAAGACCAAATCTTTATATTAAATAAATGGTATTTGAAGCATCCAATTTGATCAGTAATGTATAAATACGTTATGCCAGAGAAGCGAAGCTGACTTTATCCTGCCTCTGAATTTGGAGTTCATCCTGCTAAAGTGGTAAGATGTAATAGAGGATAGTAGCATTCGTGTTTTTAAGTTGTGCACAGCTGGTTTTACTGTCTACATGTTATGCGAATGTAAACATTTGTGTTTTTCTTTGCTAAAGTAGTATTCTAAAAGTTGTCAGGATTTGTTTGCCCCATACTCATGTAAGTGGAAAATGTCTTGATACTCATAGACATATTAATTAAATAACAATAGAATGTTATTATCACAGAGACTACAAACAGAAGTCCTCTGATATAAGCATTAACTGTAGCATACTTCTTCGAAACTCATAATTAAGTAAATTTTGAATGTCTACAAGTCGGTAATTTAAACTGCACTTTATTGTAACCGGTGTAGAAAATCAAACTGTCAATAAAATCGAACAATCGATACCAACGAAATGTTGATGTAAAAATATTACGATGATGATTCGGATAAATCTGATATCAGGTCAGTGCAGTAGATGGAAGCGTTAATTATGTTAAGCTACGGAATATGTTTTGGCTAAATAAAGCTCGCAAAATGCTGTCTTCCTTCTCATCGCCTCGTTCGTTGCCCAGCCATTGTATATCTGTTAGTTTGGTTTTGATATTCATTTATCTTGTTCATCAAAAGACTATCAAAGATATGACTTGTGATAATTTATGATACTCACGATTGAACTACGATTCGGACGTCGTGAAGAGACATGCAAATAGTGCAGTTCCTGATCGAAAACATATGAAAAAACTGACACCAACCAATAAATAAATTGCCTTTTTTTTCTAAAATTGCTTACAATAGCAGTGTATCACGAGTTCCTTGTATAACAATAAAAAGCAGTTTACTTTTTTATTATTGAATCAGAATTCCATTTCTTTAAATTAATAAACACAAACATACAATCTGTTTGTTTAGAGTGACATTATGCATATCATCTTTCATTGTAATGTACAAGAAACGCTTAAAACGGTGTACAGAGGATGTAGAGGTTTCGGAAATGATGTATTTACCAATAGCATCAAAGGCGTCACTTTTATTTTTGAATGTAGGTGTGACCTTTAGCTGAAAAACAATTTTCGACCAATAACTTGAGAATGCTCGGGCACAGGGACCTCATGACCAGAAGATGAACCCTATTGATGTTGAGGTCAGTAGGTCAAAGATGATGGTCAGTGTGACTTTGATCTTAAAAACCATTTCCAACTTACCCATGCCTTTTTTTTGATTTTCCAAACGTTACTAACAACATGGATCTCAAGGGGGCATAATGTTATACAAACATATATTGTCTTTATTATTATTTTGCCTCACTACAAGTTAACCAATATGATATTAGTGTCAGTGTAGTAGACTGCTAATTTTAACTCACTTGCCGTCTTAAACATATCCTTGTGGTAATTTATTTTTTTGGCTGCCTCTATAACAAAAATTATGTATTCTAGTATGAACTTCCCATAGGGTACATTAGCTTTTAGATGTGGATCTTGTAAGATGTATTTGACATAGCTTGCATGATTTATATTGTACATTTATATTCTACTTTTAACAACTGAAAAAGAAAAACGATGTCAGTGTACAATGTGAGGGTTAGATGCAGGGAAAAACTGTTAAAAATCAATATGGTTATCGTAACGTCTGCCTCCTACGGTAGGATGAAACGAACACCTAGTTGAATTTTATTTTAATGCTGAGCTTTTTTGCCGCCAAACTTTAAATTGTCGTCTACGACAAGCTTCAGACGAAATATGTTACAGGAATAAATTTACATTTTCCACTATCTCTAATTTAAGACTTATTTATATGTCAAAAAATGAAGTTCCTGATCAGAAGCCGCCTTTGGAAAGGCGGCGAATGATCTGGCACAGCACTATATGAAATGGCTCCATTTGGCGACATAAGCATCGAAAGAGTTTATTCATGACAGACAAGAAATTTATAGTTATGCTTACACTTACGTGTGATGTAATTGTATGTAAAGCTATGGGAACACTTAGCTAAATCGATCTTAGCTACGAAATTTTGTGTTAGCACACTTCACTTTGACTTACACAGATACGTACGAAACCTTGGACTTACGCTTGCGTTATTCATAAGTAAAACACTACACTGGTCTGGATCCCAGCTGTTTACAAAAATAACCAGTATTGCTGTAGTCGTGAATAGTGAGAATGGTAAAATAAACTGTCAAATGCTAAGTATGGACAAATGGCAAATATTTATTCTTATAGCACAATCCTTTCCTCAACAGGAACATTTTGACTGTTGAAAAAATGAAGGAAATGGAATATTTGCTCGGAAAGAGCCAATGTTCAATGTCCTACAATGATTTCAATACAATGAAAAAATAATCTGTTGCAAAGATTGTCATATTTTTTCAATCAGAATTTTTCCTTGTGGATAAGTCCTAAAATAACTTGTGAAGGAAAGGAATATTGAAGATCAATCAATGAGTGTTCCTGGCGTAGGGTTTTGATAACAAATTTCAAAAGGCAATATCTGGTCTCTTGATTATTTTGCTGTAAGAACCTAATTAGTTTGCATAATAGTTACTCTAATTCAATCATCGTAGGCTAATACGGGTTATTCCCATTACCTTATCTTAATAGCTTGCAGTCATTGATTTAACAGTATTTGCAGTAAATAATGACACGTTGCCATTAATACGTTAGCATACATATAGTCACTATTTGTAACATTGTCTGGTGTCTGAACTCTTTCCTCCACAGAAGCGCCTTTAAGCGCCTTAGAAACGGCTGACTGTGAAAATAGCTATTGAAACCATTGTAGGCAATTGAGCATTTGCTCGTAAAGAGCAAATAATCCATTTCCTATAATCATTTCAATGCAATAAAAATTGATATTTTTCTTTGGAAAGATTGTCATATTTTAATCAGATGTTTTCCTTGTGGATGTGTCTAAAATATACTTGTGGAGGAAAGGGACAAGAACGATCAACCGATGAGTGTGCCTGGCGTAGGCTGGTGGTAACGTATTTCAAAAGGCAATACCTGATCATCTCTTGATTAGTTTGCTGTAAGAACCTAATTAGTTTGCATAAGAGTTACTCTGATTCAATCGTCGTAGGCTAATACGGATTATTCCCATTACCTTATCTTAATGGCTTGCAGTCGTTGATTTAACAGTATTTGCATTGAAATAATGACACGTTGTCTTCAATATGTCATCATACATATAGGCACTAGTTTAAACGAGAGATTGACTGGTCAGTTGACCTTTTCATCCACAGAAGCAACTTTTAGCACCTGTGTAACTGATAACTATTGAAACCATTGTAAGAAATGGAGCATTTGCTCCTCACAAGCAAATGTTTCATTTCCTACAATGAGTTCAATCCAATTAAAAAATGTCATTTTTCTTTTGCCTAGATTTGCATATTATTCATCGGATTATTTCCCTGTGGATTAGTCTTAAAATAGCTAGTAGATGAAAGGGTTAAGACACTGGCTTTAAGTGATTGCATAATTGTTTTCAGCAGTTTGTCATGGAATAAGAACCGGTGATTAGCTGCAGGGTTATACCTCTTTTTGAGAATGTATGTACTTTGGTATCGTTGTTTTCATAGTTTATTTCAATATTTAGATTAAGTATAATATTTTATACATCTGGACTGTTTTACTATTTTACTACATTTCTCGAGCTGACGTCTTACTCATTCTAAAAATGTCAGCTTTGGATGTCTAATTCAATTTTATTGCAACTGCACTAACTTTTTGACTGCTAGTGAATACTTGGAAAAAATATAACTCAGAGTAAATCAATGCCATATCCGGATCTAAGTTGTTTGATACTCAGCCAAGGTTTACGTCAAATTTCAAGCAGACCATACAAGGTCGAAACATCCAGCAGACGAAAGTTTGGGCAGACAGCATATTGTACAGCGGGTTATGGGTTAAAACACCAATGTATGTAGACTATAAAGTTCTTCGGGCCATTTGTCGAAGCTACGATGACTTTTCTCTGTGTCCACACGTTGGTAAAAAAGGTCACCTTTTCCAAAAACAAACGAAAACGACTCATTACTTTGTTCGATGATAAATCGTTTCTTTCCTCTAAATAAATGAGATCTGATGGCCAAATGACACATTATATGTTATTTGTCTGGAGAACAATAGACAAACAATTCCGCAAATCAAATTCAAACAGTGCGTGTCTGCCGAGGGTAATGCACTAACCTTGAAGGACAAACGTGTCTCGATAGATCATTGCGCAATAACATGCTTATCCATTTCCGAGATATATTATTTCTAGACTCATGCACAACGAAAGTATATGGTTAATAAGAAGATTATCAAGGAGTAAGGAAAACGCCAAATTTGAATGGCTTTAAAAACAATCTAGGAAATAGAGCATTTATTCATTATGAGTAAATGCGCATTTTGTTACAATGCTTTCAAAAGCTAAATGTGAGCAATGGCATATCATTTTTCACTTATCGTAAATTCAATGCCTAGTTTTAACAAGAGGCTGGAATGTTATCAAAAAGAAGCAGGTTAATTAAAATAACTATTATATTCTGAACATTTAGATATTATAGTGATGTATGTTTCGTGTCTATAGCCCATCGATATGCATCGATATGCATAACAATAGATAAGTGTCCCTACTCTACAAATAATAAGAAGTATCATTTAGCACTTTTAACCAACTATTTAATTAAATTGCTTGTGCTAATTAAACTTTAAAATGGCAAAGAGTGGGTAAAGTGTGTGTCAAAAATGTTTTTCTTCCATTGCACTGCTTATTCATAACCTATGCTTCGTAAATCAAACCATTATGAAGTTGTTACTAAGCCATGTTCTATTTGTTGTGCCTTCTGGTGCCTGTGTAGCAAATGATTTTAGAAAATGCTTTGAGAAATGTAATATTTTCATAGTAATTCAGGATTGGAATTATTCCTGCTCTTAGATATCCTTCCTTTGTATAAGATTATGCCTGCATTGATCCGTCTACACTAGCCTGAGTAAGGGGTGTAAACTGATATCTCGTATTGCCAAGCCACTTATCTGGCAGAAAACAAATACGTTTATCATGGTTAACACTTCTCAAATGTTCGGTGTTTCTTCTAACAATATGGTATGTGATAACGAGATATCGTAAGTCTGACCATTATTCTGATAATTCATTACGATGTTCATTTGGTGTAAATCACGTTTAGCATTTATTCTGAAAAATGAGTCTGTAAACAGAACAGACGTGCAATGTTGATTTTATTTGTGTCTTTCGCATTCGGTATTAGTTGTTATTCACCCTTTTAAGTATCTGATACAAACTAACAAGGCATTCACCTCGTTTTCTTCATAAATAAAACAGACACATCCCATTTTTGCAACAAATTGTCTTATCATGTTTTGGAAGACCCAACTTTTGTTTTATTTATCTCAGTTATTAATCTTGTTAAAATATTCGATTTGATTTGAGTCACAGCCGACAGTTTTGTAGTAAGCGCCAAAATGTTTAGAATTATAGATTCACGATTATAAAACAACGGCCATTAAACAGGATGCAGGATCCCAGATAAGGTGCGTAGTAATAAGGTGTTTGCTAAAATCCTTATTGTTCAGCCAAACCATATGTTGTGACCATTCATTATAATCGTCTTTCCAAGAGGATTCTAATAAATGGTCACATCTTACGGCTTGGTAGAAAAAATTCAAAACAGGTCGAAGAGTTTTTTAAGATACACACGCTTATCTGAAATCCTACAGATATGTAAGGATTTTAACAAGACACATATAAATGCAAGAATATAGTATATCAGAGTCTCTAGCAAGGGATGAAGGTTATATACCCTTCAAAGCTGCTTGTCTCTTGTCCCTCATCAATCAGTCTCTTGACAGAGTTGCGGTTAATCGGAGACTTCAATGTAAGCTATGATAGATTAAGTCGCTTGTGTGGCAAAAGTATCAGTAAAATAACGTATTGATAAATCCATTTCAGAAAAAAATGTATAATAGTCGATACAAGTGTAAGACTCTCAACAAATTGTCAGTCTACTCCGTAGATGCATGTATGCCTTTTGGTTCCCTTTGTTGCTGAAGACTATTAAAAATATTGTGGGAAATGAAGAATTTGCTTGTTACATGCAACAATTACATGTCCGTCAATGTTTTCAAAACAATTCAAAAATGATATATTCATTAAGCTTAGATATTATTGCTTACAGTTGATGCTTTTATTGTGGGCAAGTGTTATGGAGTAAAGGGTTAACGGAAGAAACACACGCATGCTTGAGACAGTGTCTATCTACCGATACATGCGAGGACATGATAAAGTACATGATAAAGGTGTGAATCATTTGTTAATGGATGTAAATACCGGCTGCGGTCTTTCTATCGAAAGATATCCAAAGACTGTGTGTGTTAAGACTAATGCATATAAGCAGGGAGAGCTTTGCTACAGTGCAAATATAAATATATTGGTCAACAGGAAACAGTATCCTTTTTCAATATTTATAAACATTTGTGTTTATATGTAGGCAGTGAATAACTGTCACATGCTTGTCAACCTTGTAATGTGTATAGATCTATAGACTTTCAATACTCAACCATTTTGACAGTGATTATTTTGTATATTTTATATGTATGGAGGT
>JAULCE010146646.1:0-19613 GCA_032359355.1 Macoma nasuta | reverse complement strand
TCTAATACACCTACTGCTTATCGAAGGCTTGGTGCAAAACAATTGTAACTCCTTCACATTTGTGAAGGAGTTACAATAGTTTTGCACCAAGCCTTGGTTTTTACAAGTTTGACTGTTTCTGCAAATGTTGGGATCTCAATAGGAATAAAGCATTATGCAATAAATAGTTTATGCAATCAATCTAAAATTCAGAGGTGCAAACTTCTATGCAAATGCCGTGATTCACTTGATATTTATTAAAAATGCATGCAAAATTAATTCAAATGTTATCTTATGCTTCATTACATATTTGACATATATTATTGTTTGACTTAATAGAATGTAGTTATGCTTAAAGATAAATGTTTGCTTGTTCCCAATGTAATCTAGTTATCTGTTAGAATATATAAGTCCATTTTACCTCCCCTTTATATGTGAAGGCTTAAATAAGGTTAGAAAGAGCACATATATATAAGTGTGTCTTTCCCACTAAGCAAGATCAGAAATCAAGCTTATTATTAGCACAAATAAAGCCCCACACAGATATAATTGCTGTTTATCAACCGTAACTGGAACTGTGTATAAGATAGGCACAAAATTACATGGAATTACGAAAGGCAAGTATATATACTCAAACACTTTCTTTAGAATGCAGAGCAAATATCCGTCTACAAAAACTTGTCTGAGGACATTTTTATGCTGGACTTTTATGCCATATAAGTTTGAAAATATTATCAGAATATCCATTCCATTAGCTGTTTGGTCAAAGAGACACTGTGTTACTCTCCTAACCACTGATGCACCCCAAGCATGCATAAGGTTAAATAGGAGCTATCTGGGTCCGTATTCATAAAGCTCCTAAGGAAAATCTTAAATTTGAGTGAAAATTTCAAATGCAGATTACTCTATTTTTATCCACAGTACTTCAACTTACGTTCAAAAAGTAGTTTTTAATAAGCACGCAAAGTTTCATAAAAGTATAATTGAAAACAAATTGGAAATATGCATATGAAATTTTCACTTAAGTTTGAAATTGTCCTTGGGAGCTTTATGAATACGGTCCCTGGACTTACCTGGACTGTACATATTGAAATGATGATGGTGTGTGCGTGTTATGTTCATAGCTTGTGAATTTGACAGGAAATAAGGTATATTTTGTTGCAATAGAATGAAAAAATTGTCAGTATTGGTGCAGTTAACCCTTTACCTAATGTGCTATTTTTAGACTCGTCCTCAATGAAAGAATTTGATTTTGAATGGTTTTGAAAACAATATGGAAAATAGAGTGTTTGCTCATTATTTTCCACACTCTTTTCAAAGGTCTTGTATTATAGAGGCATGACAATGTGTTTCTATGAGGTAAAGGGTTATACCCCACAGTAGTTGTGCTGTTCTTGCCAAGTAGGAATATCTTATTGGATCAGAGCTCTAGATAAGGTCCATAATGCTTTATTGTCTCACCAAAAATTCATCAGAATCATCTTGATCCTAAGAAATGGTCACAACACAGAGTTGGGGAGAGAAATGTTTCAAGTTTGTTTGAAGTATTTTGACAACTCTTGCTTATTTGTGAGCAATTTCTCAAGAAGAAACTTAGTGTGCAAGTTGATTTGTTTCTAGAAGGACCTAGAACTATGAAACTTCCCGGTTTTAATATCGTATCAAACATGAGATTACTGTCCTATATGTACTTTGTGATGTTTTATTTCTCAAGTTGTTTGTGATAATTTAATCCATTGTATGCAGGAAGCAGATATATAGTTCCGTTTCAAACAGTGTAGACCCAGAGCAGGACTACTAGAGGACTCCTGATCAGGGTCTGTACTATTGTTGTAACAACCATATTGAGCAAGGAAACATCATGATGGGATATTTTGGTTGATTAAATCTATCTATAATTCAGCATTCAAATGGTTGAGAAAGCAGAACAGCTGCCCACACACAGAGTGGGGTGCTGTTTGGAATTCAAAACTGAAAATGAATGTTAAATGCTGGACGGGCGAATTGTGACAGTTCAGATCTAACTTTTTACTCCATATGCAGGGGTGTGATTGAGCCTTAGGCTGAAGGGCTGAAATTATTTTTGTTCGGCTGGGGGTACAGGGGGCTGCCTAAGCCCCCTTTTGGGGTCATGTGGGGGCCCCGGGGGTGAAGCCCCCGAGAAAAACTGAAATATGAGGATTTGTAAACCACCTGGCTATCAATTTTAAGCATATCATGAGATCAAAATATTTAGTTTTTCCCCATATATTTTTTTGAAACTCTTTAATAGTTGTAAAAATGATTAAAGAACAAGAAAGCTGTGTTTGTGAAACAGCAATGCCCCCACAGGGTTTAGTCACAAAAAATGACGTTTGACCTTGATTTGACCTTTGACCTTGAACAGTGACCTTGACCTTGACATGTTTGCACTGAAAATGTGCGGCTTCATGAGATACATATGCATGCCTATTATGAAGTCTCTATCTAGACTAGTTAAGAAGTTAAAGACAATGTTAAACTTGGTAATTTGACCTATATATTTGACCTTTGACCTTGAAGGATGACCTTGACCTTGACATGTTTGCACGCAAAATGTGAGGCTTCATGAAATACACATGCATGCCAAATATGAAGTCTCTACCTGTAATATTTCAAAAGTTATGGCCAATGTTAAAGTTGGACACAAACACACAAACAGACAGGGCAAAAACAATATGCCCCCCACTTTAGTGGTAGGGGGCATAAAAATAGAACAGTTCCTATCTTATTCATTTTTGTATTGCATTTTATTTAAAATGTTCAAAACAATTCATCTACATTCATTAATTTTCCTCACAACTTGAATAAAACTTTACAGAACTCCAAGACCAAAAGGCTGAAATCTGTGTGGCAAGAAGGTTGGGTCTTTCTCAACTGCACTTAACCTTTTACCCAATATTTACACCTTAAAGCTTGACAGGTGACTTTAGTGTGACAAATGGAGCATTTGCTAGTTACCAAATGCATAGACATGTGTGATCTGTGCAAATACCTTGTTTGGCACCAGGGGACCCTAATTTTTGCATGCATTTGGAGTTTATTTATTGAAGTATTTTTCAGTCACACATTTTCAGTTAACACATTATCCCAAACTATGTATGGAAATCTTTTTGAATGAAACTAAATAATGACACATAACTAAACTTTCTATGTGATGAATAATTAGTGACTTTTGTGAACTATTAATACTTAAGTCAGCCTTGGTGGTATACAATTAAAGAGAAAATCTAGTTAAGACATTGATTATTTAATCTTTGTTATCTAGAAAAATCTATAGTTGAGGCAAAGATTATTGAGTTTTTGTTCTTTAGATAATACAACCAATCCTTTCTGATCTATGAAAAACAGAGTTAATATGAAATTTGATGGATCATTTTGTTGTTTCAGAACAAAATTTGCATTTACTCATTGGTTGAGCTAAACAAGTGACATATTTCAACATGTAGCGAACGCTCGCGTAACGTATATGTAAATGTCATTAGTTTTCGCGATTATGGAATTCAACGGGAAGTTGACATTTTAAGTAGTTTTGAGCCAGTTTAACTTACAATTTGTACCGATGACACAGGTGGTTATATTTCCCCCATCTTTCACAAATGTTTTTAATGCAAATATGAGAATATTGTAGACAAGAGCTTCGAATTTCAGTCTGACATTTTTCCGCGATATTTCCGAGACCATGTGGACGGTAGTCGTTATTTGTATTTTGTTGACAACGTTAACAAACGAGTTTTGAAAGCAAACTAACACTATTATTTAATAAACCAGAACAAATTGTCTTATTTTATCCCCAAAAGAGCTTTTAATTGCGTTATGCATATCGTCTGCACCAATGTCGTAAAATACGCTTTATGGTAATCTTTCGCGTCTTTCGGGATAGTAGTTCAGCGGAAACAACCAATCAAAAGATCGGATTTTGATGGTTTTTCGTCGTTAAAACTTTCAACTCATCCCATAAACTCATACGCGGAATCGGCCAATGAGCAGATGCGTTTCACGGAGATATGGGAAAGAGTAAACCGCGGACTGGAGACATGCGGTACCCCCCGAAAATGACGCGATTCAGGAAAAAAAAAATTGTCCCGAGGAAAGAAAAAAAAATTGTCCCGAGGAAAGCCGATCCGCGGAACTTCGCGGATCCGCGGAAAAATCACACCCCTGATATGCTAATTTTAGACTTGCTAACATTGAAAGTATATGATGTATAGGAAGATTATCTAGGAGAAAGGAAAATATCAGTTTCAAATGGCTTTGAAAACATTGCCGAAAACGGAGCATTTGTTCATTGAAAGCAAATGCTCCATTTCCCACAATGTTTTCAATAGTCTTCCGACACCAAGGCATCAAAATAAGTATCTATGGAGTAATCGGTTAAATGCTTGACAAGCGAAAGAATGTGGTCAAGTGTAATGTGTTAAACACAAGCTTGTGGAATTGTGTTGACCTTTGTTTTAAATGATAATGTGTTAATTTGCTGAATGAAATGCTTGAGTGAGAAATTTATCCATGTATACAGGAGTTATGTATTCATTTGAAACACTATGAAATTGAAGATCATTGCATTTAGATTGAATAAAGGGGAACAATTCTTTGAGCCAGTATTTTTGTTTATTTCTGTCATTTTGTTTTAGTATCTTTTGTTGTTGCTTGTGTTGAATGAGATAGAAACAAAACCGATTATGCAGGTACTCATTAAAATCGTGCCAGTGATGTGATTGTAATGAGTACCCCCGTGACAGGGTTTGGTGGAGACATGAGGAATAAACATGTATTATATCTTTGGAGACATGAGGAATAAACATGTATCATATCTGCTGGTATCAGCAGCCCTCATTACAGCTTCAATGAGTATAAATTTGCTTTGTACAATATTTTAGCCATTTGATGTAACGCATATTAAATTACGTTGGAAAAATAAATTTGTAATCATGATATTTTGAGTGTGTTTGTACATACTTTTGTCCGGATTAAGAACAATGTTTAAATAGATTAATCATTAATGTATGTAAACAAAGCCAATTTGAAAAAGTTTAAGCTCAAAACATGGCAATCCATTCTTGATACTTTTGTACTTTTTCTTCATATAAAGCTGTTTATTAAATTTAAATGAAAGGGACAATGAAATAGATGTCTGATGGGTCTGTCATGCATGTCCAGATTTAGATGTCTTGGTACAAACATGTAAGCAAATCTTGATATACACAGTTTAACTACTTTTTCCATAATACCAAACATCTTTTCTTTCGAGATTGAAAAATTATATTTTTACACTGGCAGACAAAAAAATTATGAAAAAGCAGTGATTTAAAAGAGAAATCCGAAATTGTACTTTGAGCTTGAGCAAAATATGACCGAGAAGTTTAGTGAAACCGGGCCAAAGTCTTATATCCTTTGGAAGACTGTAACGTAAAAATCGTTACTGTAGAAACCTTTGCCAACAGCTTTGAGCTTGATCAGAGGCTGAGTAACTTGGCACCTGACCAAGCACCAAGCTGTTTGACACTCAGATTGTACTTATTCTACTAAAGAAAGTAAATAAATATGTATAAATACGAGCAGACGACAAAAAGTGCTGACGAAAATATTGCAGACGACATTTGTCTTTCAAAGGATATCATTGCTGTTAGGGTCTGCACGGTTGAGATGTTAATATGTGACTGGCATCATGGGAAATGGGACACTCGGGCATCACAAACAGTCTTGACCCAGATCTCTTTCTTCACCATGCAGCCCCTGGTCATGGAATTTATAACCCATTTTACCTTTTAATCCAAATGCTATTTTTAGACTATCACAATGAAAGTATAAGATGTTTGAATAGGAAGAGTATCTAGGAGAAAGAAAAGCACCAATTTTGAATGGCTTTGAATACATTGTGGTAAATGGAGCATTTGCTCATGAGTAAATGCTTAATTTTCCACAATGTTTTCAAAGGTCATCTCTTCTACAGAGGTCTCGAAAGTTAGTGTTATGTTATATACAAATGTGAGCAGATACCACACTGAATGTGCGGCTAATTGTCAGGGTCTAAACTGTTGTCAATGTCGGAGTGCCCCTTTTTATTTGGCACCAGTATATGTGCCAGTGTCCTAGTTGAGCTGTTGACGTCCTGTACATTTCTGTTCATCGGGAGAAAGTTGTTATCAAATGGGGAGACAATGCAATAAATTGTACACTTATTTAGGTGAATTTGACCTTGACTTCATAAAAGTTCCACTTGAAACATGTCCCAATCTCAAATTTCTCTCATATCTGTAACCCTTTTCTCCATAGATACATGTATGCTTCTGTTGCAGATGACTATTGAAAACAATGTGGAAAATGGAGCATTTGCTCATAAGGAGCAAATGCTTATTTTCCACAATCTTTTAAATTTGGTGATTTCCTTTCTCCTTGATGTTTTCCTATTCATCATAGTCTTTCATTGTGAGTGAGTCTAAAAATAGCATATGGAGTGAGGGTTCAACCAAATTGTAGGACCAAATTTAAAATTTGCAATTCAGGCAATCATCAAGTGTAGAAGTTTTGAGAAATTTGTCACAAACTTGTAAATATCTGGAAGGCTGTAATAAATGACTTTAATCATCAAAAATTGCTAAGATGAGGTCATGGGAAACTGATTTTACCTTTTGGTATTATTGCACTGTAGAGCAAGACTTGTGGCACATTTCTAATCCTGGATCTGATCAGAGTGATGGGAAAACCTTAACTCTTATCTTGCTACTCAGAACTGTGATGATTCAGCAGAACCTGAGCGGCCATTAAATAAGGTATCAAAGTGCCTATTTGAGGATGAGTGGTTGTTTAATGCACAACAAAAGGAACGATATCTTAAGATCCATTCACAATGAAAGTAACTGTATATTATGGATGGGAAGATTTTCTAGTACAAATAAAAACATCAACATCAAATAGCATTGAAGACATTGTGTAAAATGGAGCATAATTATGCTCATGAGCAAAAGCTCCATCTTCCACAATGTTTTCAATAGTCATCAGACTAACTTCAAAAGGCGTCTATGGAAAGCATTGATTGCTACAAATATATTGGATACCTTGTTATTATCTCAAAAATCAGAAAAGCTTAATTTACCACAGAATAATATAAAAAAAAACAACGGTTTTGACAGAGAACAAATTGTGTAGATCCTGATCAGACTGTTCAATTAGGTTCAAATCAGTCAAATCAGGTTCTATATTAATTGCTCAAACCCGACAGGCCAAATATTTGGTAAATTTTGGTAGTTTTAAAATCTATTGGACTTGTAGTTCATCCATGAGAAAAGTGCACTTGCAGCACTGCCAGAAGTGTAGGGCTCTTTTCTCATGGAACTGGTCAACCTCATAGTTTCCACGTATTATGTCCAGGAGAGGCAATACTAATGAGTACCTACAAGATAAGACTTGAGAGGTTAGAAAACTAAATAAATGACATTGTTATATCTGTAGCTCTGCAGTACCATTCAGATTTGTAGAATACTTCTGTGTCTTAGACATGTATATATATGTACATAGTAAAATATGCTATATTTTCTGTTAATCTTTTGAATTAAGACTTGTTGGAAATAATTCTTCTTAAAAGAGGAGGTGATTATCTTCAGAACGATGGGAATTGTTTGTATCAGGTGGCTGTTGTTTAAGTTGTTATAGCACATGATACTCATGAGTCACATTGTACAGAACAGCAATGTTTACAAAAAAAGGTTCTTGTGTTCTTCATTAAGAAAAAAAGGTGGGAGGGATTACAACCAGGAAAAATAAGATTTTGGAAACATAAGCTGATTGTACAACTGTGATCATATCAATTTCTTTTATTAAGGAAAACATTTAGTATGGTTTTATCAGATACTTAAAATTGAGGATGAATAAAAAATAGCACATGATTTAATGGGTTTAGGATCATGTAGATATTTTCAATTAGAGAGAAAAACACCAATGATGAATGTTTGCTTCGGTATTTTACATTATGTGAAAACAATCTCGTTCAGCAGGCCCATTCTGTTTTAACTGCATACATAGATGCTCTAGGTGGATTTGATTGCCACCCGAAGACATTTGGATGGCTTGGCGCAAAACTACTGTAGCACCTACACATTTGTGAAGGTGTTACAATAGTTTTGCACCAAGCCATCGATTTGCAGCTTTCTGACCCAGATCAGGGCCTGTAGTGATGACAGCTCCTGCCCTTGATTTAAGCTCAGACTCTAGGCTATAAAAGTGCGTGTCAGTGAAAAGCATTTTGTTACACACAGAGTGTTAAGCTCCAGTGTTGATTCTCATGTTAACCCTTTCCCTAATGAATATTTGTTCAAGACTCCATCTACTGTGAATATTTCATTAACTGGCAAACAAAACAAGGAACTTTGGTAATCTAGTCAAAAATAGACAGGAGCTGTCTGATCTGAGTCTACTCTGTTTGCAAAGGTGTTTCTATCAAGGCAAGGGTTAAGACTCGCCAACATTTTATAAATACCCAGGCTGAACATAGTGTCGGAGGTTATATTGCTCGGAGTGTCATTGTCATTCAGTATAAAATGCTTCATGTTCAATGATGCGTGTATGAAAGTCAAATTGAGGTTTGAAAATTCACTTGGAACATTGCCACATTCATCACCTACAGAAAAGCAAAATCATAAGATAGATAAACATTGTGGTGGACAAAATGTTTTCTGTTTGTTTTTAGTGTTGTACAGCTCACTACCAACATGTTTTGTTTTGGACATATGCTTCTGAAAACTTTTGTCAATTTTGACATTGCTTAGATAAAGTAAAAAAAAAATCATATCATTTTAAAGGTTCTTAACTTTCTTCCAATTATTCTGCATGTAAACATGCGGTACATTTATTCTAAGATTAAATATTTCATGCTACAACTTGACCCCTTACCTCATACAGTCACACATCTAGAACCAATGATTCTTGCAAATATTGTGGAAAATGGAGCATTTGCTCCATTTCAAACAGTTTTTTCCAAACTACTTAACATTAATATTTTCCTGGCCTAAATTTCTCCTTTTTTCGAAATAAATGTAGCATATCAATAGCTTGGTGCAAAACAATTGTAACTCCTTCACATTTGTGAAGGAGTTACAATAGTTTTGCACCAAACCATCGATATGATGTAATGATCTAAATAAAGCATCTGAGGTAATGGGTTAAAGACATTTTGCACTTGTTCTTCAAGCAGTTAAAGTATTTCTTTTCTTTGTAAAGTATCTTATCAAAAGTATAAATGGTTTCAGCTTGTTAAAAATACCCATAAATTTTGGACACATGCAAGCATTTATCATGTTGCAGATTGTTCTTTAGCTTTTAGCAAAATTCCAGGTTAAATATATAACCATTTACTCCATAAGCACAGCTTTTGAATCCTCTGTAGCAGATGACTATTGATATCAAAGCCGTTTGTATTTCCTTCTATGATCTTGACATGTGTGATTTGGGTTTATTTGTAGTTTACCCTTTCCTCCACATGCTATTTAAAAGACTTATCTAGAAGGAAAGTACATTTTCTACAATGTTTTCAATAGTCATCTGCTACAGAGGCACCACAACATGCTTCTTCTGGAGTAAAGGGTTAACCCTTATCTCACTAGATAATCTCATGACTGATATTTACAAATAGCTTGCATCCACGTTAGATATGAGTAACTCGTAATCTGATATTGATCCAAGTTTTTTTATACTTAGACAAAAATGGAATTAATCGGATAAGTTTTAAAAATGGAGCAGAAAACAAATTTTGTCGTCGGTGGTTAGTCCAGGTTAAATGTTTTAAGGTTTAGGATAACATCTTTTACAGAGCAGAAGATAATAGTGCTCTATAAAGTCTATAATTTCTCCACCCAGCCCTATCCCATGCAATTCATGGTGTAGGGTTTGTGGGAGAAATAAGGACAAATAAGGACAATCTTAATTGTGCCTCTTATCTAGTGCTCTGAGTTGAGATAGTGCAAGTGTGAACACACTTATAAATTGTCATTAACCCTTTTAATGCTGAATTTTCAAATAGTCTGATCCAATTCTGCAATATGACCAGTTTATATTGACATCTTTGGGATATTCTTGCTTTAATATTGTAATATTACAAACAGGGTAGACCCCTGATCAGAGGGCTCCTCCAGGCGCCCTCTGGTCTGGGTTGTCACCGTTTGCAAATGATGTATAAAATTGTTTCCAGCACTAAAAGAGTTAAACTTCTATAAAGACGATACTGCCATTCTTCGGAAAATACATCAGCAAAATGCATGTCTTTGTCTGTGGAAAGATCTATTTCTATAAGGATAAGATTATTCTGTTTATAAACCATACTATGGCGTATACTATTGTATTTAATCAAGAGGCATTTAACACATTACTGTTTTATTTTAGATGAACATGTCTCAATAATAGATTCCTGTTACCTGAAGAATAAAGTCATGATTCCTCCAGTCTGGTGTTGTTATTTGTGTATATATTACCATGCTGCTTAGGAAATAACAGTAGTCGTAAGTAACCATGGCGATTGCTAAAGACAGGTGGTTGCTAGTGCATTTGTGACACATTCTGAGAAAATCATAATTATGGTTGGGCAAAATGTATAGACCAACATCAGTCCCCATGTTGGAAACCTTTTCGTCACTCATCCGAATGAAAAATAGATCTCTATGACTGAATACAATGTAGATTTTTACTAGACGCTACATTTGAAACTTTGCTGCTGGTCTGGGTCAATATTGTTTGCATCTCTATAAGATTTGTATTTAAAGAATGTGCCACATTTAGTGAGCAGCCATCTTAAAGGCAACAAATGTCAGTTTTGAATTGTTACTTTATACAGGGATGACTATTATGTTTTGCTTATTGAGCCTTTACTTCATATACTTCTGTTACACTGATCCACAAGGAAAGACTTTAATGGCAAGCATGAATATCTCTAGAATTGTTTGAAAACAGCCATTTATCTGGTATTGAACAATTATTCTCTTCTCCCCTTGACATCATAAGAGTCCAAGCAAACACTCTGAGAGAGATCGCCGCAGCAGAGATGTACCACATGCAAAGGTCTGAATAAAGATGCTAGCAAACTGTGTTGATTTTTTTAATGGCTCCTTTCACCTTGTCACCGAGTAGTACACTCACTTATAAAGAGATGGACAATGTATAAAGCCTGCAATGGTAAAGCACAATCTGCTGAATATTGACATAGCAAATCATAATTACAGTTGTCTAAACTTTTGATATCCCTCAAAAGTGACAATACACTGAATTCATGTACAACCTGTATTCTCATAAAGAAGTATGTTTTATTGCAAATAGTGCAGCTACAAGGATAGAAACACTTTGTTTCTCAAACAACCACATCCATCGTGGAACACTGATGACCTATGCCAACCATTTGGAGCAAGATCAGACTAATCTGACTTCAAACTGGTCGACACTAATAGTGATAATTATTTTCAAAAAATAACCAGCAACTTGTCTATTTTTCATAGTAGATCTACTTGCATTTTGTTTGTGCAACCTTAGCTTTAAAAATACATGTACTACATAGATATGCCTTATGATGCCTCTGTAGCAGATGAATAATGATAACATTGTAGGAAATAGAGCATATGCTCAAGCAAGCAAATGCTCCATTTCCTATTATGTTTTCAAAACAATTCAAAAATAGCAAATGAATTATAGGGTGTTAAAGGAGAGGGTAACACATTCCTCCCACCATACATGTACATATACGAATCATATAACTAGTCTAAAAGCCATCAGATGGGCCACACATCATTATTTAAGTCTTTTATATTTGTAGAAGGAACAAAAGTTTGGGAGGCAAGTATTGCAATATTTGCCCACCAGATTGGAATCTGAGTTTTCTGATCAATCATCAGCTTTGAATGTTTTCTGGAATACCACAAAAATAAAAACAAAGATTAACTTATAAATCAAAATTTATTTGAATGCAGCAACAGAAGGTTTAACCCTTTCCTCAACATTCTATTTTTATACTCATCCACAAGAAAAGAATCTGATGAAAAATATGAAAATCTAGGCAAAAGATTATTGCTATTTTGAATTGTATTGAAATCATTGTAAGAAATGGAGCACTTCCTACAATGTTTTGAATAGTCATCAGTATTAGAGGCATTAAAAAGCGCATGTGTAGAGGAAAGAGTTAAATGCAGAATAAGTCAATGTTTGGTGCATCACATAATTTATTATTAATTTATTACAAAACTATAGGTGCATTGTGACAAACAGCTTTTCCTTAATCTACATCTGTAGTAAGGGAGACAATCCAATCACAAAATTTAATACTGCTTTTATTCCATACTGCTTTATTTCATTGCAAACAGAAGATCCTGGCCTCTCTTTCACTAAACATTCTCAGGCTGAGATAATGCACTATCAAACATTTTATCTTTGATTTTGCCATTGAGTTTTTTGCCCCTGAACGTAAAACAGACTGACAGTCAAAAGTTAAATGCAGAGGCAATAATATTAAGGTTGAAATCTAGAGTTAAAATTAAGCGCAAACAGAATAGCAGCTGTTTGACACCAAGATCAGATCATCCTAATTCTGCAAAGATCACAAAGAATTTCATTTTGTTTTCTGAATCATTTGATATAAAAGTTTATCACACAACAATGACATTAATAGGTTTAAAACTTCTACATTCTCCTCTACTCAACTGATATCTGCAAAGTTTCCAATGATAAACTTCAGGTCTACATTGTAGCTTATTTACCAAACATATTTAGACAGAGTCTAAGGAGAGTGTACAGTGTACATGTACATCCAGATCTAACTACCCCTTCAACTCTACATTCATCAATAGTCAAACCGGTCTATAGTGGTCATCTAAAAGCTGACTAATTTTAGAAGATTAAGTCAGGTGGCTGCTTAATGCAGGTTGAAAGTATTGCATAAAGCTCCTACAGGAGCTTTCTGCATTACTTTCATCCTGCATTAAGCAACCACCTACCTTTGTATCAATCCATACCTGTTTAAAGAGTGGTCACTTTAGAGAGGTTTTACTGTATATATTTAGAGTGTTTCTAATGAAATACCAAATCAGTTAATTCAACTTAAAGGACACTGGGTGAGTGCAGACAGGGTACCAGAATACATACACAGAGCTCCAGGTTTATAAGCTAGGCAATTCAAAACATTATCTAACAACTCTTCTTTTTCAACCAAGCCCTATGTTGTGACCATTCATTAGAATCATCTTTTCAATAAGATTCTAATGAATGGTCACAACATAAAGCTTGATTGAGAAATAAGGATTTTAGAAATGTTGAATATGCACCTTATCTGTAGGCTGTAGCCCTACATACAGTAAATATGGTAGTTAAACAATAGTAATACAGTAGTATTAGGGTCCGACAAATCTATCAAAAGAACCTATCAAACGAAATGTATATTTTGCAAAACTATGGTGTGTATTGTGACAAACAATCTACAATCTGTAGCTGTAGTAAGGGAGACAATCCAATTACAAAATTCGATACTACTTCTATTTAAGTTTAAAACCTTTTGCATGCTCAATTTCCAAAATATGTTATCAGAAGTCACCTGCTACAGATACTTTATTACTTATTAAGAGATATTCTGTGGCAATGGCTCAAGGTTACAAAATGTTGAACCCCTGTAAGAGAGCAAATCTTTGGATATTGCAAACAGGGCAGACCTGGATCAGGCACCGAGATTCCAGTGCATCATCTGATCTGGATCTAAATTGTTATGAGTGCTTGAAGAAAAATAATGGTATGTCTCAAGAGTATCACACAGTGCAGAGCCTGATCAGATGCTGCATCAGAGATGTGGTGGCTGGCACTGGTCGGAGCAGTTTCTAATGCCCAAAGGTTGCATTTCATATAGCAAGTAAAAACATATTTGCAATTCAATTTACCCTTTCACCGCCAGAGGAAACAACAATCGATATTGCAAAAAAGTGAAATCTCAGGTCGGACGCCGCCTTAAGGCGCCTCACTTTTTTACAACAAAATTTATTCTGAAGATTATGGTTTCAGAAAAGTCAAAGTTAAGTTAACTATTTCTGTGATTTATTTCGTTAAATTATTTGATGCAAAACCAGTTTCAGCCGTCAATTTTAAATTTGGCGGCGAAAGCGTTAATGACTTTTAGATCACTGGCTTCAACAAAACACTAAAGTCCAGTCTACATTATACGAAGTTTTCAATCTTTGTTGAAAATAAATCTTCACAGTCTTACATTTGTAAGCTTTCATAACAATGAGAGTTGATCGACCCTTTACTCCATATATACTCCTATTTACACTTTGGTAAACAATGTAGACCTAGATCAGACAGCTCCTACCTATAGGAGCTGTCTGATCTCAATTACACTGTTTGGCTGTTAGAACTTAGATCATTCTTTGGCCAAAGTCTAGAATGTCTGTCATGGAAAAGAATTGGTACATGTACATGTTTATTTAATAAATTAGTGAATTGATATGCCAAGGGGACAGAGTTTTAACTACAATAGGCATGGAGAAATTGATTAACCCTCCCAACAAGGAACTCTTGTGATGAATAGTAGCCAAACTGAATAGTAGTCAGTAGTCAAACTATTTGTAAAATACACGATCAATGGTCATCAAAATATGGCCCTAGTGTTGAGAAAGCTAACACTGGGATATTCCCTTGCACTGTCAACTCTAAGATCACCAGAAGAAAGGTAAGTCCTCAACAAGAAAGAGCTCTAGATCAGGTGAGTCTGTCTCATTAACCCTTTACTCCAAATGCTTTTTATAGACACACTCACAATAAAAGTATATCATGAAGAGGAAAATTGTCTAGGAGAATGTAAAATATCAATTTTGAATAGCTTTGAAAACATTGTGGAAAATGGAGCATTTACTCATTATATTAAATTCTCAATTTTCCACAATGAATTCAATAGTCATCTGCAACAGGTGTCAAAAAGCATATCTATGAAATAAAGGGTTAAACTATATTCTTTGTTTTTCCTATTTCTTGCCAACTCACTAGACTAGCTAAATAAAGTGATTCTAATGAGTAATCATGAGACAGGGCTTGGTGTAGAAACAATGATATAGAGGATAGTTGTATTTTACACTGTAAGATCGAATTTTATTTCATCGAGTGGGAGGCAAAGGTGGTGTTTTCATGAGTAGCGAAGCCATGAGTGAGAACACCACTTTTTCTTCCCACCAGTGAAAATAAATTTAATCTTATATTGTAACATACAAACGTTCTATTTCTTACATGCATTTTCTTGAAATTTAAAGTTTAGACAGTTACATATAAATAAGAAAAAAAGACAAATAAGAAAATCTACCAATGATGCAAATCAATGTAAAACATAAAGTACTGTTATGACTCAAGTCTTGGGCCATCAGGACATGTAGAGATAGCACAGACTCTAATCTCACAGCTCCCCCAGGGACTGTCAGATCTGGCTTTACACTACAGTCAAACCTCCATTATTCGAAGTTGTGGGGACTATTTTTACAAGTCTGAATCACTCGAAGTGCAAATGAAATTCACACTTTGGGTGTTTTTGACTTGTAAAAATGGCCCCCACAACCACAATAGGAAAGCAATAGAAATGTAACTTTTGTTCAGCTACTAAATTCATCTAATCAGGAATTCAAGTAAGGTAAAAAAAAGTTGTTTGTTCAGGGTAACGTCTCCAAAAAAGCTAGGTAGGGTAGGTAGGCTCGTTATGTTTTATTTATTTTTTTATTTAGATTTTTCCCTAGCTGACAAGTACTGAAGTTATTACAAATCATTGATATATCATTGGGAAGTTAAAGTGCACAACATTAAATGTGTGTACATTGTAACAGACACTGTTAACTTACCGCATCACTTTGATATCATCTGTTTTTGAATTTACATTTTTGAAAACAGAAAAAATAATTAGGGTAGGCCCATTTTTGCTAGGTGTTACCCTAAACAAACACTATATTTTTCAGGCCTAACCTGAGATTGACTAATGGAGGTTTGACTGTATTTGTGTCGCTGTTTGATCATTTTGAACATACCATTATATCAGCTTGTCAAGTTTTAAGCAAGATTACATTAAATCTTCAGGGTGGCTGAAGACTTGGAGTAATTGCAGTAACAAATGTGATGGTAGCAACGATTGTAAACATTTCTCAGCTTCAGCTTCTCTCAAGCTGCACCCTTTCAACACTTAAAAACTCTTATGTGATAAATTGTCTCAAATTTCAAAACACTTCTCAAACTGAGACTTTTGCTCAAGATCATCTCAAACGTCATATTAATATAAAAACTTTATAGCCACTTCTATAAAAATTTAGGTTGCCAACTTGCCATTGAAAATGGAAATTTCACTGGCAGACAGGTTTTTATGAAAGTGACAACTTAGTTTTTAGAGATGGCTGGGGTTAACATTTGTGTTTGAGCAAAATCTCAATTTCAAATGTTTTGTTAAAGTAGATCATGGACCTAGAATTAGGACACATATTTGGATACAACAGATTCCCAAATGGCAACGCTATCCTGTCTACGATATAAAACACCATTCTTCCTAATAAACCTGTGTTTTGCTCTTCTCTCGTTTTCACAGTTCTCCTCATTTAGTGGCATTAAACTTTCAAGCCTCGAGATATTCAGGTCTTCGTTACCATCTGTTTTTGATCTGGCGAGTGCTGTCCCACCATTTCTGTCCACCATTGTAATAGTTTTATGAACTTTATTTATGAATTGTAGTTTTTTATCTACACCTGGCCACGACCTTCTTTTGAGAAAAGGTTTGCTGTTTTTCTTCTCACATGCTCCTCTAGGCACATGTACTTTACCAGCAATGTCAAGTTTACTGGCATCATCCAGGTGCTGTGCTTCAGAATTGTCACTGAAAACTGGCATGCTATGTTTTTCAATTGATGGAATATTTCTATCATTAGCATGTTTCAAAATTTTATCACAATGATTAAAATTGATTATAGAATCTGAATCAATAGAAACTACCACTTTGTTCGATATCTGTGTGCTTAATTTTCTACTCATAGCAGTTTTCTTACACATAATGATAAGGTTGGAATCTGAGCCAGACCTGAATCTTTTCCGTGGTTTCCGAATACTTTCAGCTGATACCTGTTTAGACTCGCAACTTTGGTCAGCAAGATCAGCTGTTTTGGTAGATAATTGCAATATACCATTCTGCTGTAATATATCATTCTCAGAACTCTCGTTCAACTTCTCACTAGCACCCACTTTTGTTTCACCATCCACAGTCAGAGTACTAACATTTTCTCTTTCATCATTCTCATCACAAACTAAAGGTTTAAACCTGGCACTGCTCGTCTTGTACTGACTTTTACCTAGACTATCCTCCTTCCCTTTTAACTCAATGTTTGATGGGTCAACTTCTTGTCTTAATATAGGTTGTGGTTTATGTCTTCTGTGACTAGTATCTAAGGATAGTGTAAGACCTGAAGCGACATCAAAGCTGTCTTCTGTTTCAGATGTGAGACTTTGTGAGCAATCAAGGGAATTTCTAACACCAGGATCACTGCAGGAAGCAAGACTTTGGTTTCTAAACACGTTATATGTCATCTGTTCTGGATCTGAACATTTCTCTAATGACCCATGACTGCAGTCAAGGGAGGCTTGAAGATCTGATCCTGCAGCATCTTGTCCTTGATTATTTACACTAACTTTACCCACTGTAGCAATTTGATCTGTCACCAAACTATAATTATTCCTAACATCAATGTCTCTAGAAATTTCATTTCCAAAGCTCAATCCCTGCATACATTTTCTATGGTTGCAATCTAAAGTGACCTGCAGGTCAGATTCTGTAGTATTTTCTGATAGCAAATAGTGGCTCATTTGATTATTCTGAAATGTTCTGAATCTATTGTGATGATTTCTGTTACTGCAGTCTAATGGCAACTGGAGATCTGACACAGAAGTCTTTCCATCTGGAAGACTGTCACAGATCCTTTCTAAAGGTGCATGTATACTCTGTCTGTGTGGTATTCTGTACAAATTCCTAGTTTCATGTGAAGGATAATTGTGTCTTTTTCTTACCACAATGCTATGTCTTCTATGGCTTAAGTCTCTTGACAAATGCAAATCTGACTGAACAGATGCTGTGTCCGAGATGTTGTCATGATTCTGTTGTATGTTTAAACAATTTTCTGTGTGATTTGTTAGCAGAACATCTCTTGATCCTATCACAGTGCTATGTCTTCTGTGGCTACAGTCTATTGATTGTTGTAGATCTGACTGAACAGATGCTGTGTCCGAGATGTTGTCATGGTTCTGTCTGTGGTTCTGTCTGTTTTTCCTATTTACATACATGACATTTTGTATTCCACTATTAAATACATTGTTATTATATCTTAACCACTGACTACCGGTACTTTTTCTGTGACTACAGTCAAGTGTGGGCTTCAGATCACATCCATCAGAAGCAGGAATACCAGTCCCTATTTTGTCATAATCAAGCCTTTGTGGAAGACTGCAGTTCATGCAACTGTCTGACACACTGGGTTGGGTAAATGGGTAAGTATCGTTCAAAATGTTTGGACTTGTATACATTTTACTTGCACTGGGCTCAGACAACTCATCTATGGCAATAGTCCTTGGCATGAGTGACTGAGTCCCTATCCTGCCTTGATAGCTGTGTCCATTCTGACATGACCTCATTAAATGTGAAATTCTATGGCTGCAGTCAGTCGTCAACTTGAGGTCGCCGACCTCAAAATTCTGATGTGATCCCATTAGGTGTGATATTCTATGACTGATGTCAGTTGTCAGCTTGAGGTCATCACTGCTACCATCAGTCATGATGAAACTGAAATTGATATGGTTTGATGGAGAGCCATGAAAATGATGTTTGGTGTGAGTCCGTGTTAGCTTTCCTTCTTGGCCAAACTGATGAAGCTGAAAGTTAAGTAAAATATGAGTATTATTATGGGCCGTTCTCTGACAAAAGGAGTCTAATTGACAAAAAAACCTATTTTCGTTTTTTGGCTTTATTTATAAAGCTTGATCATTTTTACACATAATCTAAAAATTTCATTGTTGAAATCTAAATAGTTTTTAAGATATAACAGTTTCTATGACGCTATGTTTAGAATTAAGTATTGACAACATCATGGTACAGGAAATTATGACGTCGTTTACTGCTCTTGTTTGACATCATCAGCTTAATGTCATTAAGACCCCTTTTGTCAGAGAACGGCCCTTATAATTATAGTATAAATTCACCTCATTAGATAAAATTAAAAAATGTGCAATCATTTATCAGCCAAGTGATAAAATCCTAAAGATTTCAATAAGTCATTTAATATGAGTGTAAACCCTGCCCAGATCAATAGTCAATCTTTGCTTAACACCTACTGAACAGATCTGGATAAAATAAAGCATTCTGTCTAAACAAAATTGCTTGAATGGTCTTATTAGTTTAAAACAATGAAAGAAAGTGTAAGAAAGATATCTCTCGATGTAATCCGAGGCTTCTCTGTCCCTAAACCAGCCTTTTTTATGAGTTTTGATATTTCATGTTGCTGGTTAGGGTCAGAGGGAATTCTATAGTAACTAGAAAATGTGTCCATAGGACACAGATGCCCCCTCTTCCGCTTTGTCAAAAATGCCATATTTTCACAAAA